>JAVHNC010075373.1:24510-35847 GCA_034782935.1 Micropsitta keiensis | reverse complement strand
AACCTTCCTCCTGTCACTCAAAACCTAAATTCAACGCTACTTCATTTCTAAGAGGCTTATCTTCCTTGAATAGATCCTTGCAGCTCAAGTAAGAGGCGATGTAATGAAGCGTGTTTTTTTCTTAAGTGAGAAACCTGCTGCAAAGAAGGGGTGAAGCCTGTGCAGCTGTTCTAAAGGGCCTTTGCAGACTCTCAAAATACTTGTCATTTATCTGGTCTAGCATGACAGCAAATGAGAGAAGATCAAGTTCAAAATCTGCCAGCATGGCTTTCAGGGCTTCTTCATCTGTTAATTAAATAATGGTCGTTAGTACACAATACCCTGTGATAATGGCGGATATGATGCTGAGATGGAAATATGGGTTTGGGGGTTATGAATAAGCAGGTGGTCCCCAGGAATTTTCCTGGTTTGACCCCCCAGCGATGCCTTGGTATGTGGCTGGAGGAACCGGCAGTGAAACAGGTGGCATTAGGCGCATAAATAAATTCATAGAAGCGTGCTGAGGTCATTGTAGAATATACCCCTTTCATGTGGGGTGGTGATTAGTTCGGTGATTCCCACAAACCAACCTTTTTCTTTTTAAACTCTCACATACAACCATTGCCACCAATAATGACCTGCTCACTTTGCTTTCCTGGAGTCTGCTGCAGTAAATACTTAACTCGCACTTTTAACTTGTTTGAGGAAATGTACGCTCTAAATTAAGATTGGTTGCTTGACTTCAGAGAGCCAAATCCTGAGGTGGTTACTCAGCTTGTGCTCAGTCAAAACTGACACTGATATTAAAGGGCAGCTCTCAGGATCTCTAAGATAGGATGTAAAATCTGACTCTGAATAATTGCTAGTGATACAGGAATTTGTTATGGGTGTAAGAGGTTAGTTTCTTGGTTTTTATCACTAACATATAGTTAATTTTCTAGACATTTGCAGTCAAATTTTATCTAAAAGCACTGATCTTGTAAATAACCTCTTTCTTTCATCACCGATAGTGTGACCTTTCCAGTCTCACCATCATGATGTGGACTGTGGCTGTCTAGTTTGTGCCTCTCTGGTTAGGGGCCATTTCCTGTCTCCTTCAGAGACACTGAGGTGGATGTGGGTTTACCTCAGTTGTGACCACGTAGGAATTACGTGAGACTGAGTTACCCAGGAGTATATCTGACTCTTCCCTTGAGCTGCTGGTTTTCTTCCTGGGGTTATGGTGGGACAAAGGAGCCACTGCTGCCTCACAAGAGTACAGTGAGGGGCATCAAGCAGGCTGCAGCCTATGGGTTATGCTGGAAGATAGGTGCAGTAGCTGGTTAGTACCTGCTTCCTTCTGCAGTGCCCTTGGGGGGCTTCCTTCCCTCTCCCGATTTCCCCAACATCAGGTTCCAGTGGAGGTGCTCCATTTCTCTTTTAAGGAATAGTCTCATTTTCAGGGAAAGCTGAAGGCTCTGTTTTATTTGTACTCCCTTAACCAGGTTGAGCAATTTCCTTTTACTCACACAACTGTCTAACTCTTATACAGGGAAAAAACCCACAGGCATTTCAGAGCCTGTTTCTCAAGTGCCAAGAAGTGCAGCTACTGTCTAATGATGGACTGACTACTCCCTCCTCTAAATCTAGCTTCATGTCTGGCTTAAAATTCCCATAATATGAGCAAGTTTAGGACAGAGACTGAATGGGTCTGGTCCCTGCTGTGGAAGAAATCTGATTTGATGGTATTTCTGCATCCAGCACATGGCTGTAACTCATTCCTGACTTTCAGCTCTTTGTAATACTTTAAATTAGGTACCTCTGTACTGGAAAAGACAAGGTCAAGTACCTGAGCTGTGCAGCTGATGAAGAGCAAGTGAACACTGCCTTAAAGTAACTTCTGCCTTAAGTAAAACAAATAGTAGTAATGCTAGATTTGGTCAGTGAATGGAATATGAAACACCTTTAACAAACTCTTCCCTCATTACCTTCACATACAGATTCCCACAGTGCTATTTAAATCCTGGTTTCAATTGCTTATGGATTCTTTCCTTAACAAACTAATGCTATAAAGTCCATTCTGTACTGGTTTGTATATATTAATATAAACCAGGCTGCACCTCAAAGCACCCCTTACACACCGCTCATTTTACCTCTCTAATCCTTGGAGCTCCTGTTTTTCTACACCTTTCAAGTGATGCCATTTGTCACAGAGACATGGCCAGGACATTTCAGCACCCAACAGTTATGTACCCTTCCAAGTGATCCAAGTTACTTACAGCCACATGCTGTACAGTTCTTAGCATACTGTTTAACAGTAAGTACTGAGGTACGGCTGCAGTAATTGGGTTTGCTGCACTTGGGTTTCAGACCCCACTTTGTTAGCTAGAGCTGAGGCAGCTTCACATCTCCCTGTGACTATGCATTTGAGCCTAACACTAGGAAAACAGCAGTGGGTAAATGTATACCAACTGTCTGGCTGGAAACACAGCATTTACTTAGAAGTACACAGTACGAAAGTGAACTGTCAACAAATTATGAGAGGGAACTATCAATCAGGACTACTATTTCTTTGTAGGTGTTTTCATTTTCTTTCCCTGTGCCAGATTATACAGGCTCAGAGGGTGCTGGGTGACATAAGCTAAACTGGGAGGAGGAAGATGCTTCTATCTCTTAAAGATAATCCATTACCAAATGCAGAAGTTTCCATCCATCCAACAGAGAGTCTGGTGCTGTTGTGCACATTGGGCTTTTTAAAAGCCAGATTTGTGAAGACCCAAACCTAATGGAATAGACAGAAAATTACAGTTTGCTACAATTATGGAATAAAGGAAGGTTTCTGGGATCCTCCTGGAATACTAAATAGGAAATGCAAAAAGGAAAAAACAAGCCCAAACACTCAGCCTGTACCAGGAGTTTTGATACTAGAAAACACTGCAGGATTTAGAGCCCTTGCCATGCTGAGCAGTGAGAACAGCACAGCCCTTGCCTCAATCACTGCTCCCTCAGCAGAGAGGTGACCTCCTTCTCATGTTCCTCCCCTGGGGGGGGGTGTGCCCAGACTCTCTGCTTGCAGAGTTCTGTCACCGCACAGCTTTGCTCCAGTTAGGGAATATGTAAGTTAAGTATTGCCATTTCCTTCCTTACTAAACTGATTTACAGAACAAGTAGCATGCACCAATACCAGGCCCCATGCAAGCTGAGATGCACTGAAACCACAACCACCTCACCAGTGGCTGGTAGATGCTTGTGGAAGGGAAGAAACAATTGCATAAATGTGGCAAGCTAAGAGAATTGCTTTTACGAATGAGTACAAGGCTCCTGGCTGTGGCAGTGCAGCAAGGCAGTCCCAGCCAGCAGGCTCCTTGGTTATGCTTGGTACAGCTGCTGTTTTGGTCCTGTTTCCAGCCACCTCAGGCCCTTGAATAGTTCTACAGCGGTACAAAGCAGCAGTGGCTCTTGGCATCTGTCCTTCCAGTTTAGAAGTGCAATAAACCAACATTCTAGCAGTGTAAATGGCGAAACCTGAGCAATTCCAAAGGTGTTTCTCAATCCAGCACAGTTTTACAGAGGATACTCAGTCTAAGAAATGGACTTACCTGCAAGAAGTGAACACATGGTGAAGTTGGCAGGAGGCCCTTCCTCGTCCACCACTGGAGCAGCTCCTGCCAGATGTGCTGATGGCTACACTGGGCCAGCAGAGAGCCTCTGACTCCAAAGGTACAAAGCAGCAGCTCCCCTGGTAGTTGAATTGTACTGAGGAGTAAACCTTCCATCACTTTCCAAACGATGACATTTCACTATAAATAAGTAGCTTCTGGGTTTATAAACCTGCTCCCAAGGACACCCCTTCCAGTTCTATTTATTTAGAGATGGTTCCGTGTTATTTTTGTTAACTCTGTACAAACTGATTGTGCTCATTCTGTTGCCTTTGACAAAATGAAGTATTTTTTTAAGCCAACCTGTGGTTCTGTCGAAGAGAAAGTTTACACGTTCAGCCTTCAGTTGCTTTAGGTACGTGTTTTGTAAGGCAAGAAATAAAAGAGATGATTGATAAATTGTACACATGTGGCCAAAGTCTTTCTATGCTTGAGAGCTCAACACAAAACTCTTCTACTGCCACCAGGGAAGCAAATCACCGCACACTTGATGTGACTTGATACAGCTTTGTTCCATTCAACAAGAAATAAATGCAAACCACCTTTAGAACCAGAAATTTATTGTAGCTTTATAGACTTTCCAAACTGACCTGTTACCGATATACACATCTGAAAAGTTATACCCACAGTGGCTACAAACTGCATCAGGACGTTTACAACCTTTCAGCATTACCATTAAGTCATGATCAGTTTTGGTCTAAAATACAGCAGCTACAGCAACAGTATATGGAAGGATAAGTCTTCTACACATTAACACAGGACAACTGTCAGACATAAGTTAAAAGTTTCCCAGGTTACTTCAAACTAGCAGTTATTTACCACGGAAGGAGTCAAAACCATTTCCCCAGTTTAGAAATCTAAAATTTTACATTAAAAAAACCCCAAACAAAACAAAACCAACCCCAAACCCAGTCTAAGCTCCCGGGGTGGGTTCATCCTCCCTGCTTCCAGGTCCACCTGCTATCAGAAAAGGCACTCCGCAGCCAAGCGTTACCCCAGCTAAAAGCTGCCGGTAGATCCCATCACGCAGCGCTAGGTGAGAGTAGGTCTGCTCTGAACATCCAAGCTATGGATCTGGATCAACCCGTAGCTTTTATCTCTGAATTCCGACCCTCTGTACCCCACCCTTTGGCTTCTTGTTGCTCCTCCAGCACAATGAACGGCCCTGCCTGGCCTGCTGAGACACACACGGGCTGTGCACCACGGACAAAGGCAGACTACAGACAAGAGCAAGAACTGGAATGTTGCTTACCGTGCTGAGGAGCGAGTGGAGTCCTAGTCCCCTGTCACAAGCAAAACAAGTTACTCTTTTTAATCCACCTCCAAATGTAAAACTCAAATAAGCAGGTATTTGTTATTCAAGGCTCTGCGTAAGACCTAATAAAGAAACAAGCCCTGCCTTGCAAAAGCCACCAGCACTCTCCACCATGGGGCCACAACCTCCTTTTCGTACCTTTCAGCTATTTCTGTAGAAAAGTCCTTTGTAATTCCAAGTTTGAACTTTGATCAGAAACAACCAAAATCATCCGCACTTGGAATAATATTAACATGATTCCCAAGGTTTTCTGGTTGGATAATTTATGCTATAGTTTTTCACCAGCAGGAAAACACAATTACTAAGTGTAAACAAAGGCTTAAACACACCAACAGTCCCAGTTACTGTACAAGGGGCTACAGGGAATGAGCAGGAGTGTGTTTAATCAACTGGTATCAGCTATGGCCCAAAGCAGGCAGCTGAGCAGGCAGCCAGCACACCGAGCTGTGCAGGCACAGCCATGGTGCACAGGTCTCACGCTTCCCACCTTCAGGTACCAACATATCCATAACTGAACAACTAACCTCCCTGCCCACAGTACAAGCAGACCATCTCGGTACTGCAGGCAGCCTCACTGTAACCACAGCAACCACACGCTGCTTCGCCCACCATCCAAGTAGTGTTTTTACCCCAATAACTTAAACACCCTCATGCTAAAAGTTAACTGGAAAGAAAAGAGAAAGCAAACTGTATTGCACAGGGCAGCTGAACCTCTGCAGAGGATGCTGAAGCCTTTACAGATCCTCACCAGCTTCTGTTCCCTCTGCAAAAATAAAGGAGATTAAAGAAAAGAAAAACTAAAGAAAGACCAAGCGGGGCATGAGCGAACATGGCAGTCAAGGCCGATGACACTGTGTTACTGAAACATCTACACTAGATCACGGTGCCCGTGCTCCTGCTGCAGTAGTACAAGACTTGTAATATTTCATGCTGCATGATTGCTTTGCTTGAGCATGTTTGAAACCCCAAATCCCTGTTTTCACTACCACAAATGACATAATTACATAATTCCAAGATATTTACAAAATATTAAAAAGTCTGTTAATCTTCTACATAATATCCTCATTCTGCCACTTTACACATGCACTAATTTGGGGGAGAGAAAACAAATCAACGGGCTGAACGGAGCAGCTTTACCCTTTGCCGACAAGCGATCTTTGCATCTTTTAGAAAGAGAAAAGAAGGAAACAAAGCCAAGTTCGTTTCACTGAGCAAAAAAAAGACAGTTCAGAAATTCATGTGCAATGGCTACAGACCTGTCGAGTCAGCCAGCTGAGATGACATGAAGAGAAAAGTGCAAGGTGGTTCCTCACATAGCGGAAAAACGAATCCAGTCACTGAGGCATGGCTGAAGGAGGAGAGGGGCTAACTACAGCTCTAGGAACAGCATCAGGAACTAGCTGACAGAACACAAACACGGGGATGTGTGGGGCTTGAATCTACTGGCCAGAATAAATTTTGTTTTGTTTAAACACCATGAATCCTTGGTAACAATGGAGTGTGTTACAGTGGAGTCTTCTAGAGCAGAAATATAAAGACAAAGGGAACAGCTAGAATCAGTAACTGAGGGTAGAGTCATCCCATTCCAGCTGTTGCTGTCTATTAACATTCTGTTGGTCCTCCTCCTGCTCTCCCTCTTCCTCCTCGCTGCTTTCAGACTCTGCACTAGTGATGTCATCTTCTTCTCCATCTTCACTTTCTTCTTCCTCCTCCTCCTCCTCCTCTTCACTGCTGTGTTGATCCTCATAAGTCTGTTAAGACAGAAATTACTTGTTAATGGCTAAAATTCTTTTTATTCTTCTGAACTCATGCACAAGGCACCATACTGAGAAAGGGCTGCTACAGATTCGTTACTGGGTTTAGAGTTCAGCAGCAATTAGAGGCAATCAAGCCAGAAAGAGGAAGCAGAGCTCCTTAAAACAGCTTTGTACCACTGCTATCAACCCTGTCACACTGAACAAACTAATTCTGAAGTACAAGCCAGTCGTTCAAATGCTAATGGAAAAGATCTTCCAGTAGGGTCACAAACAGAGCATTGAGGCTGCACCTTCTTGTTCCTGATTTCCTGAATTCAGACACCAGCCACAGGAGAAATAAACATCATAAACATGGATGCTTCAACAACAAAGCCTTGCAGCTGGAGAAAAGCAGAGCGTGGTTAATGGAGCACAATGAACACCAGTGTTGGACACTGGCCTGTAAACCCAATTAGGCACCATGAAGCTGAACCCCTGCAAGATCCCAAACACTGCTCCTGGCATTTGACACTTCATTAAAAACTCACAGTTCATGTCTCTACTCTGAGTTCAGCGCTCGGTTTTGCTCCGCTGTGTCCATCACACCCAATACAGCTGCAAAAGAGCTTTTGTTAGGTGCTGAGACACCAGTGTTACCTCCATGGGGTTCACAGTGATGGTCAAAGCAGAGTCATCCCAGTCCATCTCGTTTTCCTTTCCAGTGTCCTGGTCACGCATCGTTCTCTGATGTGCAGCTCGGATTCGGAACACTCCCAGAATAATCATGAAAACCAGGAAGCTGACACAAACTACAATCACAACAGTGGCCGTGCTTGGAACGACTGCAACAGGAAAATAAAAGGAGTTTCTTAGCTGATGTTGATAAGTAACTCTTGCACAATGCTAGTAACAAGTCCTCTGCAACTGCAAGAGGGAAATGGCATTATACAAATACATGTAGCTGCACAGAGGCAGTCTGTCTGAGGCCTCTTAAAAAGGCAGCTGGAGACTTAAGAACTGAAACCTAGTTCCTTAAGTATAATTACATCAATCTGAAGGACTGACAACACATGGAAAGCAGATGCCACCACACACACACAGACTCCTCTCTAAAATGCCTGGTTTTCTTCCTCTCATACCTCATACCCATGCCAAATTAACACAGTTAAGCCAGAAAGGACACATACCATAAAGGGAATAGCACTGCATGTCTTCCTTCATGCTATTCAGAAGAAATACTGCTGCAGGGTCTTACAGTGCCCTCAAGACTGGTACACCTCCCATTTTCCAAGGAAGAAACTGCATTTCATAGACCTCTACTAATCCCCTCCCTACCTAGGCAACAGCAGAACAGGACTGAGTCGCTGCTTAGGTTATCAGTGCAGCACAGTGGTTTAAACTCTGGGGAAAACACTTCTCTGCAGCCAGAAGCCTTTGTACCATTTTAACACCAGAAAACCACAGCTGAACTGCAGAGACTGAGAATTCTTACCTGAAAACGGGTGAGGATTAGCCAAGTTGTGACCAGAGAGATCAACAAACGTGTGGTGCACTGGATGCACAAACTGCGGTTGTGCAGCTATGTGATTGGCGTGTTCAACCGGGTTAGCGGTGTGGATGACGTTCACCTGCAAACACAAAGAAAACATTAAGCTCCAGAAATGCAACAGTTTGCTTCTGAGGAGAGAAAGACAGAATATAGAATATATTTAATATAAATAAATATCTGTTTCCCAGAGCAGGCATCCAATTCTCCTTCAACACAACAATGGTTTGTCTCAGGGGACAACCATCCCTAGCAGTAGCTCCTCATGTTGCAGTTCCTTGTCACAAACCCCTCCGGTTTCACAGCTCTCAAATCTGTTTTACTTTGTGTACAGACACCAGTACTTCAGCATAAAACAGATAAAGCCATTTTATAATCAAATTTGATAGCCATCCATTTTAATCCTGAACTATGAGCATCTAGAAAGATCTGTAACACGCTGATTATATTTTCTTCACTCCCATCTTATTTGCTGTGTATCTTAAGCTAACAGCAAAGAAAATATCCCTACTACAGTCAAAGGGTTAAGAAGAATAAAACCATTCTTTCCAGTTTAACCCACACTGGCTTTGAGGAACAGCTGTAAGCTCATCATATGCACCACACATTTTACATTTCCTTTCCAAACAAGCACAGCTAAAGATACCCTCCTGCAGCAGAACGCTGTGATACCGGGTACCTGACCAGCTGCACAACAGGAAGAGAGCACATTTACTACAGGACAAGGAAAGCATTTGCAGTTCAACAGTTTGCTAAGATCCCACCTCGAGCTCCCAGAACTTCCTCAGGAAACAAACACACATTACTTAACACAAAGATTTCCATTCTGCAGCACCGGAGGCTCCCCAGCCCACCACAACCACCCAACTAGCAGTAAATACTATTAACTTCACTGCCATCCCTTCGGTCAGCCTTAAGGTGTAGAAATTCATAGCTGAAAGATGCAGAGATATGTGACAGTTCCTCTCTGTATAAGTAACTTTACGTTCCAGCACCTAAAATTTTGGTGCCCTTTATGTCATCTTCTGCTGGACTTCAACATATTTGATATAAGCATATTAAGTAACAATTAGCCTGTACTTTACCGCAGAGGAAATGCAATGTTAGCCTGTGTCCTTACATAAACCCTTATTATCAGTAATTCAAGCATCCCACAGGCTAAATAGTGAAGGGCCTAGCAATTCCATTTGCAGAATCCCAGAAGTTATACATGAAGGCCACACAAGACTCTGATAGCACCACTCTTACTTTGTTTGCTAGTTTAATTTACTGTTTGCTGTTTAATTTACTTTGCTATATTAATGCCCTGTGTTTCCAATTCAACCTTTTCCACCTTCACACTTCCATCAGCCATACCAGCCAAACCCCTGTTTAGGCAGCCTTACTTAAAGCTGAAATGGAGGATTAAAAGCATGGTTATATAGAAGAAGCAGCCTGAAATGCAATCATTGGTTAATATTTATTTACAGGGCAAAAATCCAAGTCAATCATTGATCAATTATCCATCAGTTGAGGCAACAACTTCCCTCTCAGCCATCCACACTCTATACAACTTCTCGGGGATCACTTAGCTCACATACCTCCACTTTAAACTCATTGCTGACATAGCGACCATTAAGCTCAGAACACACTAACTTGAACTTTCTGTCGAAGAGGGAAGCAGTGTGCCAGTTTCTGTAGTGTATCAAGTGCAAAACTTCTTCATAACTAGCCATAGTATCAACCCCTGTGGAGAGAGATGAACAACAGTTACTTTGCAAAAGAACAGTCCAACATCATATACTCTGCAAATATTACTTCCTTTCTTTAAGTAAGTTTTCTTGGCTGACATGTACGTCAGCTTCACTGGAATTCTATGGATTGATTCTGGGATAAAATCCTAGACCTACTTAGACTTTGAAAGGATTTTGGGAGCATATATACATCAGCATATTATGAATATAAAATAGAAAGGAATAACACCTGCTCCTAAGCACTGGACTATTTGTGCAAGGAAAAACTGTTTTCTGGGGCCAAATGCACTTCATTTCTACAGTCCAGAGGTAACCTGCAGTTTGGGACATGAGAGAAGGACAGAAAGGAGGGACCAGAATTATGTATTTTCTAGAATCACAGCTTTCCACAAAATAATTATAACACATCTGAGCTTGAAACTGGTCAAAACTAAACTATTTTGAGTAAGCTGTTATGAATCATCTCTAGCACATTGTTCCCGTTATCACTGTCTTCAGACCCTTCCTAGAAACAGACCAGAAGCAGTAACCCCTACCTGTGATTATCATGCCCAGGTTGGAGCTGCTCATCTCAATGCCCTTCTGCTGCAATCGTGTCATATCAATCTCCAGGCTTTCCTGTTCCTGATTCAGCTCCTCTCCCAGCACTGTAACCTCACACGTATCCAGGTTATGCATGATCTCTTCAGATACCAACGACTCTTGTACTGAAAAGCACAGAAAGAGGTAAGAGAAACAAAGGTGAAGTAGAGAAGAGCTCAGGGGCTATCAAAACTCAATCCTCCTTCCAGAACAAATACTAAGATCTGTGCCTCAAGTTAGGAGAGCATGCATTCATTAAATAATGACTTAAATTATACCAAAGATATATATACAAATATATATACAAATACAGGATATTTACATGAAGATAATGGCCTGGGCTTACTATTATTTCCAGGAATACTTCTGTCACCCCAGAGCAGAGCATCTAAACCTTCTCACAAGAGACCTACAGCTTCTTTTCCCCTGCTAGACTCTGTATTAAAAGAGAAACCCACACCTCTTTGCAAGTGGAAGATCCCCCAACATGATCACAGAACAGGTTGAGAGCAGGCAACAGTCCTAAGCAGAAAAGGATGTTACCTGTAGGATCTTCATCTCCATCTCCCTCTGGCTCCACCTCCCGTGTAATGGTGCTTATTATGCGAAGCTCAGGAAAGAGGGCAACACCCTCGGAACTCTCAAACTCTGAAGCAGAGCGGGCAAAATGATTGATGCCACTAAGGCTGATTTTCGGTTCCTCTGGTTGCAAGACCATTACATATCCCTCCACAGACAGAGTCCAGGCTGCCTTAGGCCTCGGCATTGCCATAAAATAGCTGCAGTTATCACATACTGACCAAGCTGT
>JAVHNC010075166.1:11227-21244 GCA_034782935.1 Micropsitta keiensis | reverse complement strand
GGGAGGGAGGGGGCAAGGGGCCGCCCACCCCCCCCTTCCGCCTCCTTGTGCTCCTGGAGTGGGCATTATGTAAACTGTGAGACTTCCTTCGTGGATTCAGGTATCACCAGAAGGTTTGGGTCTGAGGTGGGAGAATAAAGGAGAATCGGCATGACGTGTCCTGCTTATGGTAATGAGCCAGGAAAGAAGTGGCTTTTCTTCTTTTTTTTTTTGAGAGAGAGAGAAGAGCAAGGGTTAAGCTATTAAACACGGAAATGACGGGATGGGAAAACACAGAGAAAAACGGAGTTTATTTTTAAACGGTGAAAAATGGAATTAAAGCCACTGATAATAGTCTTTCCTAACTGTTGTACAGCCTACAGAGTGATTTGAGGGAAGGAATGCTAATAGGGCTTGTGTTAATAAAGGTGACTGTATAACTTTCTGCCTAGATATTTCCTAGTTAAAGTTACCGATTTTCAAAGGTAAAAATTGGAGTATGCATTTGTGTAAATTAGCAAGAGGGGATGGAAGAAAAATTTGTGTTGCATGTTATGAAATGTCATAAAACCTGAAAACATAAGTGTACACTCTGACCTGAAAAAACAGAGACACGTCTGGTGTTCTAGGCCCACGTCCTAAGGTAGAAGTGGTGTGTATTCAAAACCACATCTGAGTTGGCCGTGAAGAACTGGATCTTTTGTCAGTCTGTAGTCAAATGAACGTAATGGGAGGGGAAAAAAACAACCTTGCAATTACCCTTTTTCAGAGTTTACAGTGGAGAAATGCAACTGAAATCTCGATAAACATGTTACTGTTTAATCGGAGGAGGAAAATGGCAACACAAACACATGGCAGGATTTGGCTGCCATGAAAGGATTAAATGTACTCTCAGAGACTTTTTTTTTTTTTTATGGAGAGCCATTATTATTACATACAAAATATTCTGTTAAAAATGCTAAGTTTAATGCACCATACGAAGATAATAAAGGAGGTTGATGACTATAGAGCAGGTTTCTGGGAGGCGCTGAGTGATTTAAGGATGTGTAATTTAGTACTCAACTCTGAATTTCCTGGCTTTTGTTCAGTGCTTTATGACCTTGTATTTTTAGAAGCATTTTGTATTTTCTGGTGCTTGGTGGCAGCGGGTTGGGCTTTTCTTTTTTGTTTATTTTTGTTTCGTTTTGGTTTTCCTTCTAAGATGGTCATAGCTTTGTGGCCCTCATGTATTCCTGCTGTTTTGTTTTGCTTTGACCAACTCCTTTTGCTCATGGAGTCAAATTTAGAGGTGGAACCTCTCTGATCTGTCAGTGCAACTGTAGAAGATTATTTCCAATGTTTCTTGGTGCTACCCTTGTTTTTCCTCACTTCTTTTCTTTGCCCTAGTGTTTTAAAAAAATAATTACCTCAAAGAAACTACAAGTGGCTCAGCGTGTTTCTGAAGTACAGGTAACATAGGAAATACGGTAGATACCCTACCAAAAGTCATAAAGCACATACTAAAGTACCTTTACCCTTGCTCTTAAATAATGGAAAGTAATGAAGGTTGAAGAGTTCCTAGATTAGCCCAGAGGACTCTGAAAAGGAGAGGTGCCAATATAACATGTATAAACTTTTCTTTCTCTTAACTGCAAATGGGAGCGAATGGCTTCTTAAGTGGCCCATCTTCTCGAAAGTAGCTATTAGGGCAGCCCCATGTATGTGTTTGTAGCCTGGCACCTGGGGTTGCTAAACAAGCTAAGCAATTAATAGTATTGGGGCATTCCTACCTGAGAACTGGGGGAAAACCCCCTAAAACATTGCTACCTTTTTTCCCTCCTGGATCCTTCAGCCCTGAGAATACAATAACAGTGAAGAAAATAAGGAGGTTCATGAGGAGAATAAGGGAAGATAGGAAATAAGAATGTTCTTAGCACTGCAAAATTTTGTTTCTACAATTCACTTGCAAGTAGAAGTCACAATCAAAAGCATTCAAAGTATCTTGTCATGGAATATTGGCACTTTCAGTGCTTCTGAAGTTATCTAAGTAGTAGTGGAAGAATGGTAGATGTTTTTATTAAAAGGAAATCTGAACAGCTCATTGAGCATGGATAAAGAGCTGTTGTATTCTTGACCAGAATACTCAGGGAAGGGAGAGAAGACAGATCTGTTCAAAGAAGCCAGTAATTAAAGGCAATTCTTATTATATTGTGTTTCTGAAGTTGTGCACTTAAGCTTTCTCTGGTGCCTCTGTAGATTTTTCAGTATGAAACTTATTTTCTTGAGCAACTTCCTCCTGTCTGAGACTGATGGAAGGTGCAAAGAGGTAACAGTGCTTTCCTTCCACCCTGAATGTGTTGGGGATACTTGCCTCCGAAAAATGGGGGGGGGGAAGGGGGGGGAAGCAATCAGAGCAAAAGCTTTCAAAGTAATTTTTTTTTTTTCATATAATTACCTTCATAATTTTAATGTGCCGATGTGTTGTGAACAGTGATATTTTTGTGTTACTGGTTTGTGAGAGGACTGGTGGTCCTTTCTGTGTAATTTTAAAGATTTCGTTTTCTTGCATACCAGTGGACAACTTGTATGGAAACATGAGCTGCAGTAAAGGTCTCTTTCTACCCATTACAGCTGTAATGCTTTATTCGCTGCATTTCTGGACCTGAAGCTTTTTACAGGCATCCTAGAGAGTGTTTAAAAATCAAAACTGCCACAAAACCAGGCACTGATCAAGCAGTGGAGGTTTAAAGAAAGGAGTACAATCTAGCATCAGTATACGAGCTCTTTAAGTTCTGTTGGGTGTCAACAAAACTCAAGGGTCAGTGGTCTGTTATATTATCTCTCAAAATCATAGTGTTACTTAAAAAAGAAAAACATACATTGGGAGGTGGTTTCAGGGGAGGTAGCATTGATCGCTTGTTGTTTACCAGAGCAGGCTAATTTCTTTCCACAATGAGCTATTCTGGTACACTTTTACAAATTCTGACTCTTTATTAGGAAGCTCTGTCAAAATCTGGATGTGAAATATGTATATGTTGGCATCAGTTATACTGTAATGTATATTAAAGACTATACCCAAAGGTGGGTTTGGGTTTTAGTTGGGCAGACGTACATTTTTGTGTTGGTGCCAGTTAGCTGTGTAAGCTGATAAAATGCTAACACTGTCCTAGTGGCTGTTGTACATGGTGTATCTGTGTAAGGGAAACATGAAAAACAGTAGCAGAAAAAAAAGTTACGACACTTCACTTAATTGTAATATTAACAGCTCTGAGCTGTAGGGAAGTGGTTCAGCATAAGCACAAGGGTTCAGACACAAACATTTGTTAAATGTAAAGGAGCGCACAAAATATGTAGCTATGAAGGCAAGACATCTTTTAAAATATTTCTACATATCTAAAATACTTAGGATTAACACATGTATCTCATTGGAAAAAGGGATTTCATAAATGCTGTATGTAATATGAATGTTCCACTAGACAGACAAGTTCAGTTTCCAGCAGATAGTAATCTATGCTATGTAGCATAAGGAGATAAAAATACGGACTCAATGCAGATGTAACCATGAAATAAACTATATACAGAATTAGGTAAACAGACTAAAGAGTTAATTCTAAAACCATGGAAAGTCCTCTAGTAACTTCACTTAAGTTAGTCTTGTGACAGTTGTCCAAAAAAAGCTGAGGAAAGTTATGCAATTTAAGTAAGCTGCTATTGTGTGAACTTTTCCTAATGTATCACAGGCCAGGAAATCTTAGCCAGACATTTATTTACGATGTAGTTGCCTTTGAACTGCCTCTAGTGCCAAACTAAAAAAAAAAAAAAAAAACCAAAACAAAACAACAAAACCAAAAAACAAACAAACAAAAAACCTAATTTATTTTCAGTACAAACCGTACATCCCAATTTCTGTAACAGAAAAGGGTATAATTAAAGGAAATAACTAAACCAGAGGAAGATTCGGTAGTAATAGTTCTATGTTGTTATTCACTGATACAAGGATGGTGTCAGTTTTTTCTGGCAGAAAACACTTTAAGTACATTCAGTTCAGTATGCTTGTTTTGGACATGCTTGTAGCTCTGGGATATATTGCGTTTTTTTAACTGGGGGAAAAGTTGAAGTAAAATCAGTAATTTGTGCATGCTTTTTTTGTGTCGTGTCGTGTCCTGTCCCCCCCCGTGAGGCTTTCCTAATGAATTCAACAGGTTAGGCCTTGATTATTTTATTTTTGGCAGTGTGAGCAATTCATCGAACCACCTGTTGGAAATAACTGCAGTTCAGTTTATGGAAACTTCATTTAAGGATTTAAACCATACAAACATGCTTACTTGTGTTTAGGTAGGCACTCCCATAGGGTTCTCCTGGGCTACTTGGTGCATATGCATTACACACTTAAATTTAGGTTCAAAGATGGTATTTTTGAAAGCTGAAGTGGCTTCTCCAAATATGGCTCTATTAGAACTGGCTTTTTTTCAAGTAGATGGAGTTTAAGATCAATATCAGTTTAATTTGGCTAAAGGACACTTACTTTCAGTAAAAATCATCAGTGTAAATAACTGCTTAAAATCTAAAGCTTTATTCCTTTATCATGGTCAGCTCATGGTTGATAAGCACTTTTAATGAAAGCCCAATTGAAAATAATTCTGGTAATTGAACTTACCTGAAATCTGATTTACAGTGTGAAGTTTAAGCTTTGTACACCTATTTTCCCTTCTCTGCCCCAGTGCATCAGTTTGCAGAATTCTCTTTTTAATGCTGAAAATCATCAAATTTTGGTGTTAAATAGTACATACTTTTAAAGTATTTTAAAGAATACTTTTACTGTAGTTTGCAACTATGAAAGAACTATGTCCTGTGGTTTAGGGAACATAGGGTAGTATTCGCATGATCTGCTTCAGGCATTTGGACCCTCCAATTCAGAAATTTGGAGCTGGGTGTCAAAGTTGTATCCTACAAGCAGGGAAGTGGGGATTCGTGTTATCAGGGAATGTGATGGCAGTATATAATGCAAAATTAATGGGCCTCTCAGCTCAGCATCCCATCAGTGACAGCAGCCATAAGTGAGTCTCTACAGAAAAATCTAGAAAGGAGGTGTATCTGTGTGTTCCCCTCTGAGTTTCCAGCCATTTTAAGCTAAATGGCATCCTGAGCCAAAGGCAGTTTCTCAGGTAACTTCTGTTCTAGAAGCTTGCCCAGCGTCCACTTAAACAGTAGCATCTGTAACATACTTTGGTAAGAAATTTTGCACTTCAGCTCTGTAAAAAACCTCTTTCTTATATTAAAGCTGGCTCATAACTAACATCTTGTGACTCTTCATGTAGTCCACCGTAGCTCAGTAATATTGAAAGTCTCAGGTAGCATGTTGAGACAAGGTCAGAGGTATTTGGGATATCTGAAAGTAGTTAAGTGCTTGATGCCGTTGAATTTGCTGTTAGAAATAATAACTGTATGTAACTACAAATAAAAGCAACATACTCAAGTAGTCAAATGGGATTCATAGAAGATTATATTAAAAAAACAGCAGTTCTAAATTTAGGGTGACTCCTGGTTTAATGGGATGAAAGTAGGTTTGGACACTGACTTCCCAAAGCATGTTGCTTCACCACATGAGGTGTTTGGCAATACTGGTAAGATATCCTGTTACTTCTGCCCCTGGGTCGACCTCTTATTTGTGGTGTGACAGCTGTGTGTGGCTGTGTTGTGAACTGGATCAGGGAACTGATCTGCTGCTTAAAAAAAATAAATCTGGTAGGTTTCTTAAAGCCCAATCAGCTAATCAATCTGGTTCATGGTGTATCTTTGCAAATAACTGTCTGGACTGGGGAGGGAGTGGGAGAAGGAGACTTGTTTTAAGAAGAGGTCCTAAGAATACCTTAGATCAGCATTGTTTCCAAACACTTAGACTGTGATTTCACAAAACAAAGTCTGCTGGATAATGGATGTACATTTTCAATAATATTTGGCTAGTTCCTACTACTTTAGTCTTCTCTGTGGAAGACTTGCCCAAATAAGGAGACTGACTCAGACTGAAAACTACACAGATTGTCAAGTGCATGGAGTAACCAAGGGAACTTATTTGCAGTCTATTTTAAAGTAAAAACCTAAGAACATTTAAAAATGTTCTTTTTTTTTGCCACACCCTTTCCTCTAACCAATGCATCATTTAATCAGTGCTATCTGAATTTAAGGGATATCTCAGGTGTTTAATGTTCTGCCCATAAAGTTTTGGGTGCCTTTTAGCTGAAGGATTGCTGCATACTTAGGAATGATAATCTAATTTATAGTAGCTAAATAGTAAGCTACCAGCGCTTGAAAACCAAGCAAACCTATGGAAGCTTTAAGCTTATGTACTTGGTTATTACCTTGGTTGACACAGCCTGAGGAAATAAGTGGTGAACAATAAAACATGCATGCTGTCTCGTGTATGGAGGAGTAAATTACTGTTTTTTCCTCATATGAGATGTCTGAAAACAACATGCAGAAGCTTAATATTGTAAAACCTGTGACGTGATTGAGGGATCTTTATATATGATGTTTAGTAATAGCATGTTGAAGTGAGCAGTGCATTTGCACCCAGGAAAGTAAGATAGCTAAAGACAGTAATACACTAAAGTGAACTGGTTACATCAGAAAAACTTTGTGGGTTAAACCTAATCTCAGTGAGTGAGGAATTTGTGCTGTGTTAACAATGTTTCAGATGCATTCACAGTGGAGAGTTGTCCTTGGCTGACTGTATGCCTTTTGGTGAGAGATGGTGCTAGCTCTGCAGGCAGATAAGCTGTTTACTGTTTTATCAACATTTTCACTAGATGGCTCTGTCCTTGGAGGTGAAGAAGTGTAGGTCAGCTGTGCCTATCTTTCTGGCTGGGTGTGCTGTCATTTTCCTGCAGCATTTTCCTGCGTCACCTGGCTTGCTGTACATGAGACATGATTAATCTGTGCCTGTTAATGCCACTGGAAGGAGTGTAGTTATAATTTTTTGGCATACACAGACAATTGCTATGCAGGTGCAGTAGGCCTCCCTGTCTGGACTGGAGATGACAGCTGGAGTGCTTGCAGCCAGAATGATTTGCACAGCACACTCCAGGCAGTCATCTCTTCATCATGCCTCAGATCCACATGGAGTGTGGACATGGGATCTCCATGAATTATGGCAAAGACATCTGTTCATGGTTGCCATCTTACTTGAAATACCTCTTGCCAGGATCTAGTATATTTTTCACCTACTCCATTTTTTATTTTTTTTTTTAATTGTGTTCTCTGACCCAACGTGTAACTTTTATGCAATAGTTGTGGGATTTTGGTGTGCCTGGGAGAAACTGAGCTTGCTTGAACAGGTTGCTGCTAGAACAAGTCATCTGGCCAAGTTGCCTTTGTAACAATGGGCTGTGAAGAGGGTGACATGTTCAGAAGAGTTTGCCTTAGTGGAATGCAAATGGCTCTTGGGTTTAGGTTGAAAATCCCTAAAGTAGACAAGAGCCAGCGTTTGGCATTCTTGTGGCAGAGCTGGTACATAGTGAAACTTATACGAAACAGGAGTAGGAGCTGCATTAGCTCGGTTGCAGTCTGTAACACCTCATGCTGTCCTGAAATAACATTCAAAACATGGAAATGTTTTAAATTATAAGTTGCACATTCTATATAGTGATGTTTATTCTGAAAGACATTCAGAATTAAAGTATCTTAACTTGAATATTCAGAAGCGCTGAGCATTAGATTAAGCTGTTACATCATGTTTCAGTCTATGATATGAGTAAGCTGTGTGCATTTGAGAAAGCATGCATTTCTTTCAAACCTGAGTGGGCTTTTGCCAGTTACATTGTTTACTGTGGTTAAACTTTTTTTCTTGTTTCCCTTCAAATAATTGTAAAACCTTTTAGATGAGTATGTCTAGAACTTCTCATAGCATGCTTATTTGCAGTGCAGGTGCCTACAATGAAAGCTTAATGTTGGAAGAAGATATTTTAGCATAAAAATGAGGTTGATTAGAATACTGTGTGTTGTTTGCTCAATTACATAAGCCTTCTGTTTTGAATAGTTGGTATGTATACCTTTGAGTCTTCTTCTGCAATTATCTGAAATATTTTTTTGTTGTGTTTTGAATACAATTGTTTTTCAGGTCATGGAAAAACTCCAAAAGATGCTGCTTCTGTTCGAGCTACACATCCTATACCTGCAGCGTGTGGCATATACTATTTTGAAGTTAAAATTGTCAGTAAGGGAAGAGATGGGTAAGCATTGAGTATATTATTAATTATTACTTGAAATACTGTCTCACATATTTTTTTTCAGTTGACAGATGTCTTTTGTATCAAAACCTATTTACATATTTCACTGCTTTTTATATAGCTTATTTCTTTACTCATGAGAAGTTGTTCTCTGATACTTGTTTGTTTTAAGAGAGTTGATTGTGGTATTTATCGTCCACAAATCAGTGTACGCAATAAATACCATAGCAGCATCTTCTCATTTTCTCTTGGTAGAGAATTTAGGGTTTGAAAGGCCGTAGTTTGACCCTGCTTTTACCTTTAAAGGCTGGGTTTTGTCTGTGTGACTTTAGAGACTTCAATGTAATTTTAGGAAGTGTGCAGCAGACCATCTGATCGCAGCAGTACAGTCTTTCTGTGGATTTCATATCAGTTTGAAAATGGAAAGTTGTTCTTAAGGCTGCTTGTTGGTGAACAGCTGTAAGAATAAATAGGAGTATTCCGAGTAGGTGCCTGGGAATTTGTCACCCTATGGAAAGAGTTAACAAGTGAGTGCAGCTGCTGCTTCCCAGAATCCATCTGAATTATGAATCTTTTGAAAAAATAGCCTTTCAGTACTGCTGCTGCTTTGTAGGGGCATTTATGAGTTTGTTACTAGTTGTGTTCACAAAAGTTATCTGTGGGAAATTTCTTTGCTATGGAGAACTTATGTCTGTATTTGCATTTGTCATACTATGAAGACCTGATTATTACTCAGTTGAGATCATAGCAAAACATGACTTGAAACACTAATGTCTGTAAATTTTAGGAACACCTTTTGTGGGTTTGGTTTTTTTTTGTTGTTTTTTTTTTGTGTTTGTTTTTATTCATTAAACTTTTAATTTTTTTATTTCTTAAATTGGCCTGCTGCTGTCAGTTAAGGAGAGGTTCTTACTGTGATTTACTAGTGATGCATATCTCATCTTGAAATGTGTTTCTGCCTGCTTAGTTTGGAAGCTGGCTTTTTGAAGTGATTTCAAAGTGTCTACATGTGGGAACATCATTTTACTTTTCTGACACTTTATCTTTGACCTCTTTGTGTTGCACTTTAGTAATTTCTAACTCACTAGGCCACTCGAGGCAATCCTACAAAAGTAAAATTTGTTTTTTAAGTGGTTATTTGTGAGATGTACGTAGCTGACCCTTCTAAAGTTGGCTGCTGAGATTGCTTAGAAAGATGGAAAAGTGTTTTTCTCAGTTCATGACAACACATACTACCTTTCCTTGCTTCAGTCTTGTGACCTTTTTTCAGTTTCAGTAATGAAACATTAGCTGCATGATGAGCAGAGATGTTATTTTTTTTTTTCATCATATAAGATAGCATGGATATGGATACTGTGGGGGGGAAATACTGTGCACAGAGCCAAAGCCAGATCTAGCTTGGCTGGTACAGAGCAGGAGACTGATACAAGAGAGAAACCTCATTGGATGTAATATGTCTATCTTTAGACCCATTTTCAGGTCGAGGAGGTCTTTGTGAATCTCTCATGGTTCAGTGTTACATTGCATTCAAACTACTAAATTAGCCTGTAATTAAAGTAAACTGGGGAATTAAATGCAGAGAAATAAAGGTAGATCTACAGAAACCAGTTTCTGTCTGACAGGGTTTATTAGTTCTTTCTCACTGCCTGTTGTGTTTCACCTGCGGGTGAAATTTTTACCATTGCTACCTTTTTTTTTTTCTTCTTCTTTATTTTATATCTGGTAATGGGAACAGAGGTCAGGAAGACCAGATCTGTGGAAGACCAGATCTGTGGAAGACCAGATCTGTGGAAGACCAGATCTGTGGAAGACCAGATCTGTGGAAGACCAGATC
>JAVHNC010074989.1:10095-21048 GCA_034782935.1 Micropsitta keiensis | reverse complement strand
GTTCATGCATTACATTGCTCTGAATTAAATGCATCAGGTCCTGCCCTGACACGCATCCCCTTGATAATAACTGTAAGTGCTCTCACACAAGGCAAACCCACTGACAGACACCCATTTTGCCTGTTCAGATGTACTCTAAAAGGCAAATTTGTGTTGGTCTTCATGTCCTGGCTTAAGAGGAAAAAACTGAATAAATAATAAATAGTAATCAGGGTTAGAGCACAGGTGCTCTGACTTCCCAGGTCTTGTCAGCTGGCTCTTACCACACTGACCTACTTGGTTGCAACTCATGTACTGTGGACATGTTTTATGAATGATGTTTTTGTTTGCTGAACCATCGTGAAACCTTAGCAGACTACAGTCACTTAGACACAAGGCCTTTTGACTCCATTGTGGAAGTCTCCAGGAAATTATGTTCAGTGCATTTCAAACAAAAGCTTTCCATATTTGCCTCTTCAGTCCTTTCCTCTAGGTAACTGTCTGCCTACCTACCTACTTATTTTCCTCCTTCCTGTGCACTCTTTCCAGTAACAAACATTTGTGACAGATCTCTTTGTAACGGTGGAAATAATGAAAAAGCAGAGTATCTGAGCTTCAGAAGCATATTCATGTCATTTATCCGCACATATTAATGCAATGATTTTAGTTTTGATGCTTGGCTCTTGCACTTACTCTAAGAGACAAAATGCCAAAAGGGTGGCAGCTGAAGAGGCAGTGATGGATTCATATTGCAGGTCAAATCAATCGTTTTTGTCACATAGGATGGCTGGGACCATATCTGCTTAAAAATTGAAGCATAGTGTACAGTCATTATTTCACACACCATGAAACTGCAAGGCATGGAGGGAACAAACAAATATGCTGCTTCATAGCAGCACCAAGTGTCTTAGGACCTGTGGGGCACTTTGGCTACCAGGTAAACAAGCTGCCAGCAAGCTGCACCAATGCTTAGCACCAAATACGATTTCCTATTCAAAGTACTCTACAAACAACAACAAAGGGAAATGTGTGTATGCTCGCATGCAAATTAGAGGAGCTATTGTTGGTGGCAATTGTGTTTGCTTGCATGCAAAACAGAGCTATTAGAGGGTGGTGGTCATGTTTTCTTTCTGTTGAAGGAAAAGAATATGCTTTTTCATCAAAAATGCTTCACAAGAGTACTTTCCACTGCACTTTAACCTATATAATCTCTCTTGTCCAGTGTGTAATTTTTGCCAAAGGGAGAGTAGAAGAGTACAAAGACAGAAGCTTCTCCCACCTGAGAAGCAAGTAAATGACAGCACAGCCACTCTAGGCCAGGCTCTGTTAAGACTGGGAAGATCCTCCATGGACGTTCCTGCCAGGGGTGAGCTTCACCTTCACAAAAAGTCAGTGTAAATTTTGGATTCTGGTGAAAGGATTGGGAAGGAGAACACAAATCTTAACGTCTGCAGGATGAAAAAACGTATTCCCTGCCAGCTCAAACCCAGGCTAGTGAAATTCCAGCTCTCGGGAATTAGTTCACCCATCTGCTTGATTTGCTTGATGCTGGTTGCAGCTAGACAGGTTTAAAGAAGTGTAATCATTTATTTTGTATTGGCTGTCTCACTCTGAAAATTTCAAGTTTTCCTAGTGATTCCCACTATCTGGAATATATAGGAGCTAGGAGAGAGAAGATTTTCCGTTACTAACTTTACTGTACCTTTTGGGTTTCTCTGGATATGTTCCTGCAAGATGATTGTTTTTCTTCTATAACTGACTTGACAGAAATATACATGTTTCCAGTGATGGTGGTGGTGAAATTTCTTGTCTCTGGCTATAAAATCCTGGTCACAGAAACCTCAGGGGGGTTGTCCTAAATGAATAAATCAAGTTCCAGCTATAATTAACTCCAAACTTTGATTACTATTAATTCCAGCCACTAGTTAAAGAACATAAATATATATATTTATATTCATGTTGCTGCTTGATACATAAGATCACTGTAATTGCCTTAAAAGCCTTGCATTGCTTTAGTTCTATAGTATAGCAAGTAACATGTTTGTTTATAAGGAAAACTTAAATATAATAGGGTGGATATTATGTCAAGCTTGCCATCTGCAGAGTTACAGTAAAGTATTTTTAGTGTAATAATGAGGGTAGACTGGAGATCCTGTTCTAATCCATTTAGTCTCCAGTCAAATTCAGAGAATCAAAAGCTGGTCATAAGCATCTTTCTGATTCCCTGATCTTTGCTCATTACACAGCAGGCTGGACCTAAATTTCAGCTTAAAAGACATCCGACACTGTTACTGTATGACTTTGACTGCAAGAAGACCATTCCTGTGCAGCAGGAGAGTGTGCAGTACAACAGCAAGTCAGCTACTCCCTCTTTCCTATAGGTACACAAAAGGAACCCTGAAAGAAATGGTTTGAGGTGGCTCCAAGGTTATTTTTAAAGACCTAGTGATTTAGTTGTCCTGCCTGCAGTTCTTGCTCTAAATACGCATGCTGGCTGTTGTCCTTTTTCTGTGCATGCCATTTACCGAGATACTAACAGCACTGAGCAGGGTTTTGATTTTACATTCTCAGTAGCCTGGAATCATCTGGACAAGAAATTGTCTTATCTCAATCTGTCAGGCAGTCACTGACCACGGAGCTGCTATGCAGCAATTGCTATCCATTCTGCAAATGCCATAAGCCATTTTTATTCTCCGCACAGTGAGTGTGGTATGGCTGGAACGTATCACCCAGACCAAAGACAGCGAAGTGGGTCTCACAATAGTCCTGCTGCTCACTGAAAGCAGATGATGATGTCCGTGAGTGGAGGGTTGCTGCACTCATGAGCACCCAGTGCTGTCACCATGCTAGAGCTGGGGCCTGATGGCAAGTTTTTCACTCTGAAAAAGATAAAGCAATTGTACCCAGCTTGATGATGCACAGCTTTCTGATGTCAAATGAGCAGCCAGCTCCCATGTAAAGCATTGCGACTGAACCTTGTTAAACAGGGATTAAATTAAAGATGTAATTTTTCTCCCTAGCAAAAGTAACATACAGTATTTTCTTTCCAAGGTACAATGACTTTTAAAACAAGGCATGATAAGCTCACTGTATGCAAGATCCACTTTTTGTACCAAATGTGCCTCCAGGATGCAGTGCCACCCTTTTCCCTTGAATTGACCTCTGCTCTCCAAATGCAGGTGGGCATTTGGGTCTGCAGCCTGGTGAGCTGCAGCAGAGGTGTCCATGTGCTGGGGAGCAGCAGGAGGTCCCTTGTTTGCCTGTCAAGAGTGGGGCGCTGAGCCTAAAGAAGTCCCCAAAAGCAGTAAATACACTATAAACTGCGGGCTCAAGTTTTGTGTTGAGATTCGCCACCAGCCCTGTTTAAGTTGGAAAAGACCTTTTGAGTCCAACCTTAACCTAGCACTGACTAGTCTGCCATTAAACCATGTCACTAAGTGCAGTATCTACACTTCTTTTAACTACCTACAGGAAAGATGACTCAACCACTTCCCTGGGCAGCCTGTTCTAATGCTTGATAACCCTTTCAGTGAGGAAGTTTTTCATACTATCAAACCTAAACCTTCCCTAGTTGAAACATGAGGCCATTTCCTCTTGTCCTATTGCTTTTCACTTGGGAGAAGAGACTGAAATCCACCTTGCTGCAACATTCTTTCAGGTAGGTATAGAAAACAGCAAGTTCTCTAATGAGCCTCCTTTTCTCCAGGCTAAACAGGCCCAGCTATCTCAGCCACTCCTTATAAGACTTGTTCTCTAGACCCTTCACCAGCTTCGCTGTCCTTTGGATATGCTCCAGCACC
Source organism: Micropsitta keiensis (assembly GCA_034782935.1). Lineage (NCBI taxonomy): Eukaryota > Metazoa > Chordata > Aves > Psittaciformes > Psittacidae > Micropsitta > Micropsitta keiensis. The sequence goes on along the minus strand of JAVHNC010074989.1, from coordinate 17,269 downwards.
TCAAGGTTTTTCTTGTAGACAAGAAAATCCCTGGGAGGGAATTTCTTCAGCCAGGGCTGCTCTTTCCCCTAGCTTAGCTTGGGCTTTCACTTCGACATCTCCTTTAATCCACTAACCATCCATGCACAAAAACCTCTTATCCAAGGTTAATTTGGTCCTTTCAGACCGAGTTAGTTGGCTTGCACACAGCTACAGGCGAGATTTCCCCTCAGACCAAGCATTCGCTCTGCTGAGAGGATTTATGCAAGTCATGCAAGTCTGACTGACCTCCAACATTTCTCCATTTCTCTGTGAGGGTGTCATAGGTCTAAGCTGATCTCACGACCTGTTATATTGATCTTGGAGGTTGTTTGCACTTCTCAAATACCATTTGGCCACCTCAACAGTACGCACAAGCAGCACTCAGGAATGAAAGCTTGACCTTGCAATTGTGACTTTCTTTTACACAGAAGAGACTTGGGAGAGTGGGGAGAGCAGGGTAATGACTGGGTGGAGGAGAATATGTTGTGTTTACAGAATACAGCTTAACAGAAGCATCCATCATAACCTCCTCATCAATCCACAGACCTCAGGGACCCCACCCCTTCAGGGCAGGCCAGAGAGGTTTCCTGTCTAATCTCAGGTAAGGGAAGATACTTGTACATAGAAGCATGCAGTTAAGTAGACGTGTATTTTATTACCTCCCTGGTCAGCCTGGTGCAGTTCACTGTTTGAGAGGAGCAACACATCCATAGTGCTGTGATGGTTCAATATTAGATTACAACACTGACATCACCCTTAAGATCAGCAAGGAAATGGTTGGAGGTTGTTTTATTGACTAAACCCAAAATAGATTTAGAGACACATCAAATTTTTAAAAACTCCAAATGAGCATTTAGAGTAATTCTGAAAGTTTCTCCCACCTTAGTGAGTATCCAGCAAACAAAAACTCAATTAGGAACCCATTTTAGAAATTTTAATGCAGTCCTTCACAGTAGCGCTGTTTGTAGCACAGGACACTTCAGGAGGCCCAGACTCTTTTTCATAGCCTAAAGGATCACTGAGATTCCAAACCACGTACTTCCCAAATCTCAGGGAAAGAGCTTGGACCTCCCATTACCCGACCACTCTCTGTCCTACCTCCTTCAGAAACACTAGCTCCCCTCACACAATTGTCCCTGGCCTAGGCAGTGAGTGCAGTGAGGTTACCACTTCTGAGGGTCTTGGCTGAGGTCCTGGTTAATCTCTCCCCCATGTGGTAAAGCAGCTTCCAATAGATGCCTCTTTCAGCAACAGCCAGCTTATCCCTCAGCTCTTACATTCCCAGACTGGTCTGGAGACACACATTCACAGAGCCCTAAGACAACAGACAACAGCCAAGGCTGAAAGTCAGTAAGAAAGCTCTCAAGATGAAAGCCTCTGCAGCTGGAAGGAAATCACATTCTGACATATGGTGTTGGGAGCTTTACTGGGGAAGAGGGGGGAACAAACAAGAAAGCAGAAAAGGAGCAGGAGTGGAAGGAGAAGCTTCTGACCATGCTGCCACCGAAGAAATGCTCAGCAAGCCATGACCTCAGCATGAAGCCTCTTCACAGACCAACCTCTGTTTCACATCTGGGGATAAACTGCCACTCTGAGTTACACAGACATCCCAAGGCACTTAATGAACACAGCTTACAACAAGTTTTGACTGCCATCCACCAGCTCAGAATAACATGTTAGGAAAACAGCGTTAAGGAGAGGGAAAGATGGATTGTTGCAGAATAGTGGTATTTATTCTAGTGAGTACTAAGTGCCTTTAAAATGTCTATTTTTAGATTTTAACAGGGCAGCAGGAATGTTCATACTGGTCTGCTGCAAAAAAGTGTTCTTGAATTTCATCTGATGTCCCAGATTTCCTCTGGCTGAGATAGCAAGACACAGTTTCTACAGAGGCATCAAGTGATGGAGAACCACTGTATCCCTTGGTAATTGGTGCCAACAGTTAACAGTCACTGTTAAAACCACGTACTTTATTTCTAGCTTACATTCATCTAACTTTAATTTCTAGCTTCTGGCTCACATTGTGCTTTCATTTGGTTTTCATCCATACTCAGGCATCACTTTACTCAGTGAAATTGAGCCCTGCATTTAGGCTGACCCAGCAAATGATACTCAACAGTTCTGGACAGCAAGAAAAGTATATACTGCATCCTGCTGCATGTGTAATGGTGCCAATGGAATTCAGACTACCAAGTCTAGATGTAACATTGCTTTTGTAATTTAGGCTTGTTTATAGCAATTAAGCCTCAGCTCAGGGTACCACCAACATCCCCCCAGCACCGTGTTTCTGCAGCTCTCTGAAATAGTGGCCTGAAGCAGACAGCAAGGTGAGTAGCAGCTGAATACTTTTAACATTGTTCTTAAATTACTGCCATCATCAACCAAGTTACGAACACAAGGGAAGGCAACAAGATAAGCGGTAAATGAGAATTTTGAGAATACAAGTTAGTCCCAAGGGCCTTGCAAGGGATAAAGAGGCAGAAAAGGAGGACCCAGATCTCTGTGAGTTGTGGTGCCATAGTCTGTCTCCAGGACAGCAATGCCATTCACAATCACAGCTGGAAATCATCTTTGTAACAGCAGCAGCATGAAAAGGTTGTCACCCCACACAAGTAATGACATGGTGGAGGAAGCAGCCAGCGCAGCCAAGCAGCACCAACTGGCATTAGCTTAACATGCTGGGCTGTAAACTGTGTCAGAGCTGCTTACACGAATGCATGAGTGCCTGGAGCAGGGGAGAGTAGACAGCTCTGGCCAGCACCTGCTCAGAAGGCCCCTGCATCTCCACACCAGCAACCTGAAGAGCAGCTCCACAGCAGACCCTTGGACTGCTTCAGTCTTGGAAAAACAGCTGCCAGGCTTTGCTCTCCCAGTCACAGCCTCAACACAAGTGATGCTGGCAAGATGAGGCTTCGCAAAGAGGGTACATCTGAGTGTTGAGATTAGGAATTTCCCCACTCTGGGCCAGTGGGGAAATGAAGAGCAAAGAGGAATAAGCCCACTACATTTAACTGCACTGCTAGATCAAACAAATCTCTTTTCCTTATGTCTGTTGTCAAGATCTGGAGGACTTTTTTTTTTCCATAAGAAAACTGACAATGGGACTACATATGCCATGTAGGAAACAGATCTCCTTTCCTCTACCAATTAGTCTCTTCCTTTTAAACTCCAGATACTTCTCACTGTTGAAATAGTTCCAGACAGGACTGATGCTTGGACAGCTGGGTCTTGCTCAACCCCCCATCCCGGAGCCAGGACAAAGCCAGTCCTGCAGATAGACTGTGTCTAGGAAAATTCCTGCCTTCTGCAGTGCCTGAGGCATGTATACACACACACCTTCCATATCCAGCTGCAAAAGTTAGTAAACCTGCTATAGTTGGGGTTTGGAATTAGCAGGCACAGGAAAAAGGCTGAAACCTGACTCCAAGCCTCCAGTATTGATTTTGCCCAAGTATTGCCCTTTTCATGCTTCAAGACTTTTGCTCCCTCTTCACAAGTATGCAGACTCCTCAGCCAGGATATCACCAAGCAGTATTCACCAACATACCTAAATGAGCACCTTGTGTTTCCTAGCCTACCAGGATGGAAAACCTGTCTGACAGCCCAAGCTGCTGCAGGAAGCATGATGAGGTGCTAAGAAAATAATTCTGCTTTTGTAGCTGGATGGGGGTTTTGGCTGGCAGTCAGCAATCCCTACAAGTCATTTCTACAAGACACTCCATTTACTTCCTGTTCCCCAGCAAGTCCCTGCAGGAAAGGAAAGAAGCTGGGATTAAGCATATACGACAAAGCCCAGCCAAGACACACAATCCAAATTCCCAGACAAAGTACAAGACAAATATAAGCACCATAGAGGAACAAACATAATATTGGCTTAAGTCTAGCATGAGCCCTCTGTAAATGTGATCTGAGCAGCAGGCTGCACCTTCCTGCCTAGCAGATTCCACGTCTGCAACACAGCAGACCTCGAGAAAAGAGACAGGAGGAATCGGGGACTTAGAAAGAGGCTTCAGGAATTCAACATCACCTTGAATGACACACAACCACTACATTCAAATGGAGGTTGGCTCACTGTTGTCAAATGAATGGGTTCTCCAAGTCCCAACCCAACTGCACAACTGGAGCTACAAAGCTCCAGCTTTTAGGTTGGGAAGGGAGGAAATTTAAAAACCTGTCTGAAGTGTGCTCTCTCTGTATGTCTGAGACAAAATCAATAGCCCTTAACACCATCAGAGCACACAAAGTGTGAGTGCCGCTGTCAGTGTACCTCCAGTACCTGCCATAGGTGAACCAACAGCAGATTACAGAAAAAATAAAGGAGTGAAGCAATATTGCCCAGCCATGGCCAGATGGCAGGTTATCATATTCTTAGTTTTCCCAAAACAGTTCTCTGGGGTACCAGCAGTATACTCCAAACACTAAATTTCTTTCCTAAGGTTGACAAATCTAAAGGCTGCCATCCACCTGTGAAGGATTTAAAATAATACCTACTAGTAAAACCCTCAAGTGTGAAAACCTCAAGTATTTCAGTAGAACGTGGTCTTCTCAGATTCCTCCTCTGCTCAGGAAGAGCCTGCCACTTCAGGTACTGTGCAGACACAGCATGTCTCCCTCACCACAGGGGAAATCCCACCGAATCCAGCTGCATTCCCAGCCCAGTAGGAAGCAGAAATCTCACAGGAAAGGCTATTCTAGTTATGTTTCCAGGACAGTTTTGCAGAAACACTTCTGGATCAAAGCCAAGGCAGAGTTGGCCAGCACCTCCAAGAAGATAGCTAACTGGAAAATCTTCTCCACACTGGTAGAAAATAAAAAGCTAGATACTTTTCCTAAAGCTAAATTACTGATTAAAGCAGTGGGAAGCTTTATTCTCTCCCTAAAATGTTGCATTTCTTTTGAAAGTGGGAAAAAGAAGAACCCTCTCTCCATCACAAATGTGCATTTCCCCATTACTGAAGTGAAAGAGTAAAAAAAATGAAAAGGAAAACCAGAATCATGATCTTTAACAAGTATTTTTAGTATTCACCATGAATAGGGAATATCAAAGCAAACAACTCCACTTCATAGAGTTGCCAATTCTTCCAGAAACAATTACCAGTACCACAAGGACATTTTCTGTCACTGGGGGAAGAGGTGGTAGTGAGCTGCAGACAGCAGCTCAACAAACTCTATTCAACCGCTGTGCTGAACTGGTGTCAGTGAGGAAACGCTAAGGGAAGCCTGGAGCCAGAGCATTTCCCATGAGACACTGAATCAAGACTTTCCTCCCTCCTGTGACTCAGTGTCACTGGAGACAAACTGCAGATGACTTCTGGCTGGCCATGGCACTGAGAGCAGCCTGGCTCTTCTGGATGTGTGCACAGAGACAGAACGGAAGCAGGATGGGAGACCTGCTGGGAGGCCCCATCTTGCAGCTGCTTCTGTTTCAAAGCCTGGCTAGCATCAGTCATGCTGAGATGTCAAAGGGGTAGCAGGCACCTCTGGCCTGTGCTTCATGCACAAAGAGTAGAAGAGAACAAGAAAGAACAAATCAAAAGACTCAGAGCAAAGAAAGAGCTAAAGGCTGGGAATTCTTGGTCACAAAGAACAAGGAAAGCACACAAAGAACATGCAATTACCTGCTGCAGAAAAGGCATCAGGATCATCTCATTTCATGCAATTCACAGATCCCTTGAGAAAACGCAGACTTTCTGCCACTCCATCCTGTTTCAGAGACTTCCTTTCACGCCTGAGGCTCTCCTTAGCCTCATGACTCTGATTCTCTCCACCCATGTCTCCATCCATAGGCAGAGGAGGGACACAACTGAAGAGCAGAACAGCTCAAGTGCTTCTGAGAAGCCTACATTCCTCTCTAGTCACTAAAACACCCCAAACCAACCAGAAATGTCAGCTTCATGGAAGAAAACAGGAGGGGAAAAAAGGAAGACAGCTTCCAAAGCCAGCCAAATATTAGAAAGTAAAGTCACTGCATTCACATATAACACAAAGCCTCCGGTTCCGTGTGACCACATCAGAACCACAAGGATTACTAACAGCTTCTGCACGGATTTCTGCCCACACCCATTTAGCAGAGGGTACCCACAGCTAAGAGAACATGTGTTGCCTTCCTGCTTACTTATTTGGAGCTCTTCTTAGGAAGCTTGAACCCAGAATACCAAGAGCGGCTATTTCCAAATCCTTCTTAGGTAGCTATTAACACAGTTGCAATATTCCATGAGCATTTATCACTACGATTATCTTAGCAAGCAATGTTTCCAAGGAGTGAAGGAATTCCTTACAAGGTGAAGGTATGGTGCAAAGACAAGCAGTTCACATCCTACCTTAAAACAGGACCCAATGTTATATAGCGTGGCTGAAGCGTACAGCCAGCCTCTTCCTAAAGATTCCAGAGACAGACCCCCAAATCTCCCCCAGCAATCTACCTATCACTTCCTAATCTTTAACTATGTTACAAAGCCTTCCCCCTCCACAGTTTCATGCTTTATTGGCCATAGAAGCCTGCCTGAAAGAAAATAAACCTATGAAGGACTGTAAGTTAAGTCTTTATCAGTTCTCACTGCAGGGCCAAATTCTGTGAACAGCCTCAGCCACACACTAGACACTCCTTCTTTTCCTCTCTTTCACTTCAGGAGTCCCTCTCCAGCTGTAAGCTACTCACCTGCTAGTGTGCTTCAGGCAGACAGCTTCAGCAGAGGCAAACAGCACTGCGTAGACTGCAGTGGAAAGCATGGTCTCTACTTCCGCACTCACCAGGGAGGACTGTTGTAAACTGCAGAACTTCAGGGATCCCAAGGACCCACCTGTGATGGGAAGAAGCACCAGGAATGAGTAAACCAGACTGGCTGGCTTAATAGCTGTCAGAAGGGTCAGTCTTGATTACTCTGTACAGATATTTCTAGCACTAGAGATGCTTCCGCAAGTCAATTCAGTTCACTGAACTGGCACAAAACTAACAGAACAAAAAAGCCCACTGTGGCAATGATGAGCTCAGCCATCTTCTCTGGCTGCATGCACTCACTGCATGTGAGCCTGTTGCAGTGATGTGACAAAACCAGGTATTTTGAGCTGAAGGACCACTGGACACTTAGTCTTTTTGAGAAACTAGTTTTGTGTACACTGAACTGACTTTGCTGGGCCTGCATGCCACCAGCTC
>JAVHNC010074617.1:41316-51737 GCA_034782935.1 Micropsitta keiensis | reverse complement strand
TTTGGCTAGTTTGGGTCAGGTGTCCTGTCTCTGCTTCCTCCTGGCTTCCCCTCCTCCCTGGCAGAGCATGAGACTCACAAAGTCCTTGGTCAGATCAAACATCGATGTTTTCAGCTCTGTTCCCAGGCTGAAAGTCAAAAACACAGTGCCGCACCAGCTACTAAGAAGGAGAAACAATGACTGTTACTGCTGAACCCAGGACAGGAACAAAGGATGAAGTTTTGCTCACAGCTCCAGTTCTCTAGCTGTGTATAAATATGTATTCAAGAGGAACGCATTTACTCCCCATAATTTTAAACAATTACCATTTTACGTCTTTGAAGTCTTCTGGAAAACTGACTGATTTGTCCTGGATTAGCTATATTCCTTGAGGTGACTAGTTTCCTCTCTGGCATGTGCGGTGGTTCAAGAGGAAACAATGATTTTAGTGCCCAGTCTCTGTTCATGAACATCTTGCGCAGAATCAGGGCCATTACCTAGTTAAATATGTGCTGCTCTCTTGGCATAGCCCAGGTCTCCTCCTGGCTCAGACTGCCACGATGGAAATAGACCTTGCAGAATCTGGGTGTGTCCCTGTTTGTATCCCAGTCAACTACTACGCAGAGAGAGTAATGTATTTTTTGCCTCCAGAACAACTCAGTCTTACTGGTAATCACACATATACTACTTAGCACCCCACTGGAGCATTGGTACTCTGTGTTCCCAGTGAACTGAACTGTCTTGCCAAGTACAACAAAGATGGCTTAAACATTTCTTCTTCCCTCGCCTCACCCTCATGTCAAGCAGATTTCCAAGAGAGCAGTTCAGCATCCTTTGCCTAGAAGTAATAAGGAGCCACCTTTCCATAGGAACTTTGTCTCATTTCCAGGACTCCTAAGCATAGGAATTCCTGTAAATAAAGCCAAGTATTCTGCAGGAAAGCATGTATCACAAATAGGAAAGATTCGGTGTGATGGAAGTTATGTCTAAGAAAAATCAGGGTGGATTAATAGTGGTATAATTGGAGGGAAAAAAAACTGCAACAAGAAAATACCAAAGCCCTAAAAGCCAGAGTAAAGAGCTTGGCTATCAAGTACTAAAACTAAATGTCATTTGCAATTAATTACTATAATAGGGTCAGCTGTCTTCCTAATTGATTTCAGTTTTTAACTAAGAGATCAGTGCTGCTAGTTTGCATGTAAACTTCAGAGGACATGAATAATCAGAGTTTAGCAAGCCACACCAACTGTAACTAATCCTTCTAGCTCTTCTGAAAAGAATACACAGTAATCAAACATTGTCCCCTGCCCAGCACCACAGATACAGCCAGGGCTTTTCATTCCAGCTATTTTTTTTCCACTGAGATGCTACAAAGCACTCAGAAGCATGCAGAAATGGCAACCTTGAAGTGACTTTTGAGGCAAGTGAGTAGAATAGGAATAGTATAGCTCTGTAACCAGTGCTGTAAAGAAGTAAATATTTAGCTGGAGCTCCCTGGCCTCTAAGCAGCTGTTTCAGTATCCATGATAGCCAAGATTCATTTACAAAACCCCAAGGCTGTTCTCAGTTTGCATCAGTCTTGACATACCTTGATCAGCTTATAGACCACAGAGTCACAAGAAGAACTGCCATTACTTCTTCATTCTGTTTTTGTGCTAACCAGAAGTCAAAGATCTACCTTAGACTCTGTATCAGAGTAAGAAGTGGAAACAAGCCTTTCCCTCTTCCTTTGTATAGACATTGCTTTGATTTTCCTGGAAATCACTGAGGTCTGTGCATTCATAGCTAAAGACTAGGAACTGACTGTGTTAATAACCTACTCTTGGTTGGAACAAAGCATGCTGATTTAGATCATTGCTAATTAAATGACTGTCAGTACAAAATCAGGCATTCCTTAAACACTTCCAGAACTTTAAAAGCCCACATTCCACTCCCCACCATGCAGCTAAACAAATCCATGCACATAAATCAGGGAAATAAAAGGAAAAATCTCCCCAGACCATTTAGATCCCAACCTAATTTTAAAATGGTTATTAATGAAATCCTATGTTAAAGTGCAGCCCAAGGTGGTCTTTGGATTTTTTTCAAAAAGGAAGAAAAATCCTTGAAATGAAAAATGTTGAAGAATATCATTATACCGACTTTTGTTGGAACAGCTGCCTAGGGACAAGCTCACTCCAGCCCTCCCTAGTTCATGTATTTAGTAGATCTAGCCAAGAACATGTGGTTACTAATGTTTGTGATACAGATCCTCTGTCTGCATACTGCACCTTTCTATAAGGTAACCATTTGCTGGAACATAGTTTTTTGTTTGTTGTTTTTTGGTTTTTTCTTTCTTTTTTTTTTTTTTTAATCTTCTGAATATGAGAAGATAGACACAGAAGGAAGCATTAAAAATGATGGGGAAAGCGGAGAAGGACTCCATTTTACAAATCAGTGCCCTCTGTTTAGCTAACTGAAAAGCAGAAAGAAACTGAAAAAGTTCAGCTGATATGTTGGGTTTTGTTGTTTTTTTGTTTGTTTGTTTGTTTGTTTTTTTGCTAAAACTGGTCTATTATCCCTGAGAAAGTATCATGAATAGGTTCAAAACATTCATAGGATGTTAGGTGTGAACACAACCCTAGTTTCTTCAATGCAGGCAAATGAAGTCACAGTGAAGTTGCTGGCTACAAATGTTTAGAGTAGTCAGGGACTGCCAACTACCTTTAATTGCTGGCAGATGATTGATGTTTTAGTGGCAGGAAATTTAATCTAATTTTGGTTGATTCTGTGTCCTTTGCCTTCAGGGATCTGGATTTGAGTTGGGCTGTTATCTGAAAACATAGCTGCACTTTCAAGATGTTTGAGAAATACCAAAGCTGAAGGGAGAAACGGGACAATTCCTATAGAATTTCCACAGTTTTTTCTTCCTTCAGTTGGAGCAATCTCTGACTTTTGCATTCCAACAGCTTGTAAACCTTTTATCCTTTCTGAATAGCAAATGCCTTTTTCCTCTTTCCATAGTTGTTGTCTGAGTTGCAGCAAATACTGATGGCTTTTCTTTCAGGCTTGCGTGTTCCTTTGTCAGCAAGCAACCTGTGCAGACAGCTCACTAAATCTTAACCAGTACAGAAGAAGGGGTTATAATGTGCTTGGGAAGCCAATGAAAGAGAAGCAGCTGTATACAGGAAAAACACAGGGAAAAGGATGAAATTGGAATCTACCATCTCCAGGATAGTCCAGCCTAACATCTTACATCTTATTGTGATGGATACAGATTTTAATATAGTTGTAGTTGACTAAGTTCTGTGGCGTGGACATTTTATAATATGGAAAACAAACCTTTTAATTTAAAAACAATTGGTAGAAGTAGTTTGATAGCTAGTATATTGATTGAAGGCATTGCTGAGGAATGTTATCTTCATGTTGAAGGCTATAACTTTCATTACCTGCACAAATCCTACAGACCTGATAAGGCTTAAATTTAAAGAACAAATTTATTTTCTTTCAACCAATTTTTTTTTTTTTCCTGAGAAAATAAACCCACCAAAAATAAATGTTTGTACTGGGTTTGTAGTGGGAGCTAACTAAGCCGTTTTTCCATGGTGTCAGGAATGCTGCAGAAAAAGTATACCAGCAGTACATCAGATGCAAGCTAACCTCAACAACAGTAAATTCTGCTGCAGTTTCACTCAAACATCTGCATGCATGCACATGTATAAATGCATACACTCACACACAGGTATGTACACACATTGTGATTCATCAGGTGGAAAACAATCTTGTGGCACTAATAGTTTTAATTTTTAATTAGTAATGAACATTATTGCAGATGACCATTGTCCAGATCCCTACTTTTTTTAAAGTTCAAAGCAAGTTCTCAAGCTGCAGTACTGACACGTTAAAGATACGGGTAAAGATTGAAAAGCTTTAATCTGAAATTTATATATCCCTGAATTGGAGTATATTTTAATCCTTCTTCATCAGGAAGTCAGTGGGAGTGGAATCTAGCCCTTAGATCTGATGGTGTGGTTTGAGCCCAAAGATAAAAATAATTTTAGAAGAATTATATTACCTAAAGGAACATGTATGCATGTCTGTACTGAATTGACCATATATGCCTCATTTCAGCCCCTCAGCAACAGGGGACAGAATTTCTTGCGGCTCTTTGATATGTAAGGATAGTGAAAAGTAAAGATAATGTTAGTATATAGTGGTAATACTGCTCTGCATGTCAGACTCAAAAGATGCTCAAAGCTTTGTGTGGTATTTCGGAGAGTGGGAGACATGCAGAAACAATCTCTGTAGGGAGGCTATGAAAGTCTTGCTAGTTCTGTAGTCTGTGATGACTGAGCTGCAGACGCTATAGCTGCCCTGGGTGGTGGTGTCAGGCAAGGCATGCAGCCAAGTTCACAGAGCTATGGTGTTTAATCTCATTGTCAGATGGAGCAGGCAGCCTGGCACTGGGTCTCCTCTCACAACGGGCAGTTTTGTTGTTAGATTAATATACCCATGTCCTTTTGTTTTGACAAGGGATCTAACAAACAGTTTATATCTCCAGAGGTGGAGCAACATCTCACAGAAGCTTTTGCTTCTGCGTTCTATAAGGAATCTAGTTTTGAGTAGCAAATAATCTATTTGGTTTTGTATGTGCCTTTCCCCTTGTCTTTTCACTCTATACTATTAGGCACCCTTATACACCGGTAATACTCTAGCTTTTTGATTTTGACCTTGGTCATCAGAGCCTAAAAATGCTTATAGAAATAGGCAGGTGATTTCTTTAGTGGTCTTGTTCCCAAACTCAGAAGGAGCTGCCTTTGTGATTACTTTTATGCTGTCTTGGGATGTAGACCTTACATGATAAGCTGTCCAGAAAGAGAAACATACCTTTTATCTTTCTTAGTAGCTTTGGAATGACTTCTGGTTTGCTGCCCCACATAAGCTAAGACACCAAAATAGCTCCTATTAAATGTCGCCTCTTGTGCAAGGGGATTGCTCTGCAGAATCAAACATTTTTGCAAACTACACAACTTTCCAGTTTTCACTGAGGTATCTGCATTGCAGTATTTAATAATAAAAAGCTGGCTTCTCTGTCATCTTTTGGCCCAAGCTGTTACTAATACAAGTATTCAATTATATAACACCACAGTTTAATGGACTTTTTTTGTTATTGGGGAAACTGTCACAGAAAGAATCAGTGATTTATCTAGTTTCATTTACTGCTGACTAAATATCGAAGCATGCAGCAGAACTCAATTTCTATGTCCTTTATTTTTATTTAATATACCACACATTTCTCCTACAGCCAGTAATAGAAACCAGGAGTTGTGCTGTAACCATTAGACAGTGCACTGTCAATGGAACATCCAGATGTTGCAGTGTGTGTGTGTGTGTGTGTGTATGCAGCTTTCACAAGGGATTATGAGCAGAGTAAGGAGCAACATATGTAAGGAACACCAGATACTCTTTTTTCACCTTAACATTTCTGGTGGTTAGATCATTCTGGTCCAGTGGCACAAGCCTGTTTCCTGCTGGGCATATTTTGGTATTCTGCATGTTCTTGTTTTGTGTATGTGGAGCAATATAGCATGGCTTAGCTCCCCCAAGTCCCCATTTCTCTCCATTATTGGTGTCTTTGCCATTCACTTCCCCATCCACTGTAGCACTTTACCCTGTTTTCTTGTAGATAGACTCTGTTTTGAATATACCAGAATAACCTTAGCTGAAGTATCAAATGGATTATCAGCTTTGTCTTAAAGATGAACTTATTTTAACTTTTAACTAATAGACAAGAGTCATTTATCTTGGTTACACTGTATCGTAATAAATGGTACAGTGTGCTAAGGTGAGAAGGGAGATAGTGTCAGTAATGTGAGCCTACCTAGCCCTTGTCCCTTGGCCTGCTGCTGCAGGTTAGTTAATTTCTAGGGCTTGATACAGGTCTTTGGCTCCAGAATCTTGGCTGGAGGAAGGAGAGGGAAGCAAGAGAAGGAATTGGTTGATCATTCTCACCTCTTCTTTCAGCTCTTCTTTCCTGTTCCAATGAGAGACTGAGAGGATGGTGGCAAAAAGGGAGGACCAAGAATGTTAGAGGGAGCTCAAAAACTGGAGATCAGCTGCAGAAGTACCTGGCATGCAGAAGGGGCAAACAGGGAATAAAGGGACAGGGACTTGGAGGTTAAGATGAAAAAAATAGTAAGCAGAGATGTGAGTGGAAAGTGAGAAGTAATAGACCAATGTAAACGTGATCAGAGGGAAGGATTGATGGAATTTAGAAGATCTCTTCTACTGTGCATCACGTATAGCTTGTAGATGTAAATCACAGAAAACTTCCCCAGCCTTTATGCTGAGAAAGGCAGGAGAACAGTACAGCTCATGCTAGAGGAACACTTATGGGTCCCCGTGGTTTAATGCAAGATTAATAATGCTGAATATTATAATTCAGTAACGTGGCTAAATGGCTACTTAGCTTACAGGGTAAAATGTATACATGTTGGCAGTTAGTGGGTAGCTACTGAGCCAGCTTGTGAAGGACCATTAGTGTCAAAAGGGCTGGATTCAGCTTCTGGTTTGTATCCATGTTTTTCTACCAAAGGAACAAAAAAGCTGAAGAACATCATAGCTTGCTAGCATTTCGACCTATTCTGTGCACTGGTGTGTGTGAAGGCAGAGAGGACAGGACAGTGGTGGCTCGATCTCATCTTGTTTGGTTTGGCCTGCCAGTTTGAAAGCAACATCTTTCCCCTGTAACTTGCTTTCTCTGGTTGTGCCATTAAATATACACATATTTGTGCATATATATAACTTTCCCTTGTGATATGTGTTGATTGGTGCTGTCATCATGAGAATTCAGTTATTGTAATGAAAACAAATGACTTACACATACAGAGAGCAAACCATATATTTCCATGAGTTAAAAAAGCAGATGATGTTATTATCTCCAAATTTCAGCATTACTGTTTGACATAAAATGTGGTTTCTTCCAATGCAGACAGCAGCACACGAGCCAGGCAACTCCCCCATATTAATCTAGCTATTAATATTATCAGATACATTTGAAAGTGAAGTCAGAAAACAAGCTAGAAACAGGGGTTTACATGGGATTAAAGCTATCCAGAGAATGACTGAAGAGGAGAAACTGGGAAATGAGGGCTTTTTATTCAGTTAAGTCAGACACTCTCTGTTACAGGGAATAAAATCCATTAAGGTCGCAATAACCCTGTCTGCCAGGGGATATCCCTGACCCTGGTACTGCCGTGGGCTGTGGGAAGGCTGCGGTGCCGCATCGTGAGGCACGGGGCCGGAGGGGATGCACCAAGCCCCACAAGGGGCCCCGCACCCGGGGTCCAGGGAAAAATGCGGCCGCCCCACTGCTGCCGTCCCCCGGTAATTCCCGCCTAGCTGCAGAGTGCGAAGGAAGCAGAACTAGAATAAAAAGTAAAAGTAAAACCAAAACCAACGCAACACCTGAGAGCCTTGAATGAAAACCCTACAGAGGAGCGTTGCCCCCGTTGCCAAGGCGCGTAGGAGCCAAGCCCATCCTGCAGTGGTTGCGCACGGGCTGGAGAGCGCGATCACCCTCAGCTCCAGGCGCCGGCCCGGACAGCCCTAGTGGCTCCCGGCCCGCAGCGGGCCGGAGCTTGTCCCTTTAAGAAAGTGCAGCGCAGTAGCAGGGGCCGGTCCTGCCTCCCGAAGCCTGCAGCGCCGAGTGGGGCTGGGGAATGGGAAGCAGTTCCTGATCTGGGGCCAAGAGAGCGCAGCAGTAGGAGCAGCAGTAGGAGCCGCCGGCACAGTCACCCCGACTCCACTCCCTCACCAGCATCCAGCGTGGGGATCAACGCTTTGCCTGGCTCCCTCGCACGGGGTGGACGTTCCTGAGCACTGAGCTCGGCTGCTGTAAAAAAAGCAAATAGGAAAGTATACAGCTGGATAAAATTGGTAAGTTAAACTAAAGTTGCATCTTCCTCCTTGGGCTGCAGTTTTCCAGTCTTTTAATTTGTAATGTTGGGGTTTTTTTATTATTCTTTTTTTCAGTAGGTTTTTGTTTGTTTGTTTTTTTTTTTTTAATTTTTTTATTGCCTTCTAAGCAGAGCAGCTGAGAAAACATGGAGGCAAAATAAAAATGTAAAAAAACCTGAGGATTTGTTAGTGTTTGTGCTCTTTTTAAATCCTCTTTCCTCATTGACACTTTGCTGCGGGAGTGGGGAAGGAGAAACCAGCAAGTGCTTTTGTATGTGGGGGAAAGGAAGCTGCTAAGAGTTGTCATTGACTTTCTCGAGGAGAGGATTAAAGAAGGGGGAAACCCACAAAAAACCTTTCAAGAAGCCTGAAGTGACTTGTCATTTACTTTTCCAGAGTGAAAACAAAACTCGGGTTAAACAGTTCTAAAAAGCACTGGAATGTGTGCAACGGGAATAAGAATCTGTTTAAAACTGTGTTATCAGTGAAAATCTGAATGCCAAAGTATTGCCGAGAGAGTGTCGTGCATGTTTGTTTAAATTTAACTAAATACACGGGCAGCCCTGGACTAGCTGAGTCAGTAAATGCCATTTTATTTGCTTCGGACAGAGGGCGACGTTGCTGCACCTGGGATAATCCTCCCTGGAACGGGGAGTTGGTAAAAACTCAAGTGAAAAATCGAGTAGCGATAAGATATTTTAAATAATTAAAGCAGAAATTGTTCACACATGCAGAATGCTGCAGCATTAGCATTAGCATCCAGTTAGTCGATGTCCTTAATTTTTGTTTCCTTAAGTTGTGGAGGTTGTTTGCTTGTTGTTTGTTTTAAGAGATTATCTGAACTATAAAGAAAAAAAATCTAAATAATGTTGATCAGATCTAGAAATTAAAGCCTGGTGATGACCCTGCTATCTTTTCTGGAATGTGTTGTGGGGTCGGCATGGATAGAGAAAGGCAAGGAAAGCATGGAATTGCTTGACAGAAATGTTACGCAGTAATGGTGTAGGAGGTGATGAAGAACTCTGTGTTGATCAAGTTGCAGGCAATCCAACTGTCAAGTTAGACATCTGATATGGGAACATATTCCTTGTATCCAGTATGGATATGTAGCAGAGGTTGGAGACCTATAAGCTGAATAGTAAAACCTGTAAATCCTAATGACTGAACAGAATATTGTGAAGTAGTTTGGGAAGGAAGGGACATTTTTAGGCAGGCATGCAGCTTTCTTCACAGAAATCCCAGTACCACTAGTGGTACTGATAGAGGCTGATAGTTGTGCCATATTTTACCCATATATAAGAAAGAGAGAATACAGCAATACAGCAATAGTCTGTTCTTACCTCTGTGTGTGTATATTCGCTTATGCATACCCTGTTTGGTATAAGAATATTCTGTTTCTTTGTGGAGTCGGAACTTAGGTTTCAAAGGGATTGAAAGGAATGAAAGTATTATTTTAAGTGGTCCAGTTCTATTGTAAGTGGAGAAGGATCAGAGCTGTCAAGCTCCTGTCTGGTACAACCACTACAGAACTTGTTTCTGTTCTGACTTGGGGCTCTGAACCTCCAGGTCTTTCAGCTGAATGACTATCTCAGCCAGAAGTGGTTTTCTGTATTTAGTTAACTGTAGTGGATTTCTCTTCCAGGTCTATAGCTATCTCTGCTTTATCCCAGATTAGTTTCTAGCATCCATTAACACCCTTAGGCAAGAGGCTCCATACGTCTGGTACCCACCGTGTCCCACTTCCTTCTTTTGTTTTGAACTTTGATTTCTCTAGTTTCATGTGATATCCTCTAGTAGTTAGGTTGGAAGAGATTCTCTCATCTCTTTTAGCATGCATCATCCCAATCTCCTTCAGATGGCAGAGCTCTGGCTTATTTAGTCATTCCTTGAATGGAAGACATTTCAGAACCTGGTGAAACCTTTGTTGCTCTTCTCTGATCCTTTTCCCATCTTCCCTTGTCAAGATGGGGGCCAAGATCTGCACACGGAATGGAAGACATTTGCAAAACACAGGATTTGTACATGTCTGGGTACTGATGTTCCCTCAGCCTTTCGTAATGACTCTTTTAGGAAGAACTTTGGTCCAAGTACTCTCTATTTTAAATAGTCGTTGCCATGACTTTAAGCGGTGGCTTCAGGGTAGTACAGCAGCATGGCTCACAACATGAGTTCATGTAGCAGCAACACTTGTATTTGTTAGTTCTGTTGAAACCTCTGCTTTGAGGTCAGTTGGTCACAAACTGCCGAGTAAAACGAGCTTTTCACACTGTGATCACGATTGTTTTGTTTTCATAGATCTGCCTTCTGTGTTTCAAAGTACTGATGGGAACTGGGTGGCTTTGCAGAACGTCTCTTTGCCTCGTCCTCGGATGCTCGCCAAACCAAAAAGTCAAGTATTTGAAGCTTTGGAGAATGAATCCAGCATTGTGTCTGCCTATGACGAGATGGGCTCAGACAGTGAGGATGACTACGACTGGAATGTGGCCTTGAACAAGCTGCGTCGG
>JAVHNC010074490.1:9187-31626 GCA_034782935.1 Micropsitta keiensis | reverse complement strand
ACTTCCCCTGTTTAAGTTTTAACCCATTACCCCTTGTCCTGTCACTACAGTCCCTAATGAATAGTCCATCCCCAGCATCCTTGTAGGCTCCCTTCAGATACTGGAAGGCTGCTCTGAGGTCTCCACGCAGCCTTCTCTTCTCCAGGCTGAAGAGCCCCAATTTTCTCAGCCTGTCTTCATATGAGAGGTGCTCCAGCCATCTGATCATCCTTGTTGACTTGCTCCAACACCTCCATGTCCTTATTATGTTGAGGACACCAGAACTGTACACAGTACTCCAAGTGAGGTCTCATGAGAACAGAGCGAAGTGGCAGGATCCCCTCCTTTGACCTGCTGGTCGTACAGCTTTATTAGGATCTTAATTCTAGAGTAAAAGGCTTGATCAAAATCTGAGCTGTTTGGCACTGAATCTTCCCGGGCTGTCAGAGGCATGATGCTAGGTCCTGTTCGCCTTATCTGCTTCTTCCTTGTTAATGCTGAAGGAGGGAGGAGGAACCTGAGCACTGCCATTCCAGCTTGCATCACTGCTTGTGAGAAGATTTGTTGTCATAGAATACATTGTTATTTTCGCAGAGATACTTAGAAGGTTATTCAAACAGTGATGGGATGACAGCTAGTTAAGTCAGTAAGTGGAAAGATGGTTTTCCTTTCAAAGAAGGCAGAGCCTTTTTATGCATAATCCTGGTTAAGCATAAATGGTTAGATTTTATTCACAATTGATCAAGTATCAAAATTTCTTATTTCATGCACTCCAAAACAACTTTTACACGTTGTTTTACTTAGTGCCTGTATACAATTTGGTTTTGCTTTCTTCCTTTATTTTTTTTGGAAGTATAGAAAGTATCTAGCTATGCTTATGTATATGCAGAATTTTCCAAAAGTATGTACTCCCCATTTTCATTACATTCATATCTTAAGAGGTTATTTGAATTATTCTGAACTGCATTAGATCTTCTTGCAAAGGAAAAATACTATTTCTATTAAGTAAATGGTGTTTATAATTTACTTACAGGGACTTTTAATCATGATGTATGATTAAATGTATGATGAAAAATATGTTGCATGGAAAATATAACAAAGTAATTTGTAAGAGACAACATTTTATGGTACCATTTATATATGCATATAAATGCACTGGATACTAACAGTGTATAGGGATAGGAACAGCAATTATTGCTGGAGGGAAGGTGAGGAAGAGTTTCTTGAGGGGGAGAGAGAGAACAAAGGTGTACCTCACTCATGAATTCAAATGTTTTTTGACCATGCAAATAAATGTATCTGCCATGAAACTTCGCATTTATAGAAGCACAGCAAGCATCATGATGATTTCCAGTCTGCTCTCTCAGGCATTCTTTTCATTTCTTAACTTAGTCAAAATTGTACATACTTTTTAAGTTACTTTTAATATATGTTAAAGATATCATTCTCTTGATTAATGACCTCACTGTAAATACTAAGAACAAGAAGTATTTGATTACTATCTCTCTCTTTTTTGTTATAGGCAATTGAGACTGCTTTGGACTGTCTGAAGAGTGCTAACACAGAACCGTATTATCGGAGGCAAGCGTGGGAAGTAATCAAGTGCTTTTTGGTAGCTATGATGGGCCTGGATGATAATAAACATGCGTTATACCAGCTTCTTGCACATCCCAAGTATGACAATTCTTTAAACGTAAATGTGTATGTAAAATTTATAGTGTTTCTAGAGCAACCTAATTTAGAGACAGTGGTTAGTCTAGGTAACATCATCTTAATGGGATTTTTACCTAATTCCGTTAAAATCAGTGCAGGATTCTTCAGTAAGAGGAATCCAGTCAACATATTATTTAACGCCAGTGACGTGTCAGTGTTCTCCCCCTAATCACAGTCCAACGTACAGTCTGTTACATTTTTTTAAATTAATTTAGTATATTTAAATAGTTGGAATATTCCAGTCCTGAATAGCATTTTTAAGGCTAACTTAGATTGTGATGCTTTGTGTGTACATTTGATTTTTTACTAAAATGAAAGAGATACAAAATAAAGTTTCATTTAGTGACCAAACTATAACATAGTCACAGATGTAACCTCTGTTTATGTTACTGTGGGGTCTTTTTATTGATGCTTTTAATTACATATTTTACAATTTTAGTCATTGATACTTGATGAGTTTATTGCTTTTAGACAACTTTGGCATCTTTGCCCATGAAGAGTGTGCTGACTTTGACTCTTTCAGTGTAGTAAATACAGCTAGAGATTATAGTAGCTTTTATAATTTGGACTTGTTAGACTTGACATAAATATGACTTTGCAATGAATAGGTTTTGTTGGGCAGTGATTTGATAAATAATGTTTCAGTCTTTCAAGATTAAAATCAAATGTCATTCAAAAAAGGGAAAATGTCAAAGTATTGAAAACGACATTCTGTAATTGAGTTGCAGTGTGATGCTTGTATACCTATTATTTGCAGTATACGTGGCTTCTTCTAAACCACTGGCTTTAAATGTTCCTGATGAAATTGAGCTATCCATCATGTTTGAGACCACTGCTTGACAAAATCAATATGGACGGAGTGAACTGGTCTAGCTCTGTCAAAATGAGGGGAAAATGGGAGGTGGAGAAGGAGTTAGATATTGAAAGCAAACTTTAAATCAAGTACTTCACACTGCTCACAACTGAGCTGCCAGAACTGCAGTTTAGGGTTCTAATGAACTTCATTTTGTCTTCCAGCTTTACTGAGAAGTCCATACCCAGTGTGATTATTTCTCATCGATACAAAGCTCAGGATACTCCAGCTCGTAAAACATTTGAACAGGCACTGACAGGGGCATTCATGTCAGCAGTCATCAAAGATCTGAGGCCCAGTGCTCTACCTTTTGTAGCCAGCTTAATCTGCCATTACACAATGGTGGCAGTTGCTCAGCAGTGTGGTGAGTAAAGTGGACTAGAGATCGTGTGGACTGTCGTGAGAAGGGTGGAGAAGTTTATTGATTTTCTAATAGTGATTTGTTTTAAGGAAGTCATGATATTGCAGTGGTTTCTGGATAGATATGTTGCTTTTTGTTTGACAGCTGAATTACATTTTAATTCTTTTGAGCAGTAAAAAATTATGAGGCAGGTTTTAAAAAACCATCAATGGTCTAATAATACTTTTGAAATGCTCCACCTAATGAAATAATTACAGCTTAGTACAGGTTATATTTCCGTATAATTTGTGTTACTTGATATGCAGTTATTTTTGTAGGTGGTATTTAATAGAGTTGTTTCCACTCATCGTTTTGAAGGACCATCAGAGAAACGAAGTAAATGTTAGAGCACTGTAGTGCCTTGTACCTACGAAGAAAACTTTTTGCTTGGAATTATACTGTATGACAAGTAATTTGGGAAAAGACGTTGTATAAGCATATCACCGTTCATTGTCACATTAATGTAACTTGAATTTTTTTGGTTCTTTGTTTTAATGAAATCTTTCACTGCATATTCTAGTGCATAGAAGAAAATATTCAAGTAGATACAATCTTTTTTTTCTTCTGAAAGTGAAGAATGCCTTAGAATCCGTTTATATGCAAATAGACACAGTGCTTACTGGTTTTGCCATCAACTAGTCTGAGGAGTAGTATAATCTAATTGAAAAACTATTCATATTGAAATATCCATTGTTTTATCTTTTTTTTCCTCTCTTTCTTTTCTTCCCCAACACAAATTACAGGTCCGTTTTTGCTGCAGTGCTATCAGGTTGGACGCCAGCCTAGTACAGCCATGTTTCATAGTGAAGAAAATGGGTCAAAAGGCATGGATCCCTTGGTACTTATTGATGCCATAGCAATCTGCATGGCATATGAGGAGAAGGAACTCTGCAAGATAGGAGAAGTTGCTCTAGCAGTGATATTTGATGTTGCAAGCATTATCTTGGGTTCAAAGGAAAGGGTAATATATATATTTTTTTTAAATGAATCCTAATGATGTAATTTCAGCCAATACAAATTTGCTTCTAACATTTTGGAAACTACCAATATGCTGAAAAAGCAAGCTGATACATTTCTTTCTGTCCAGGCTTGTCAGCTTCCCTTGTTTTCATACATTGTGGAACGTTTATGTGCTTGCTGCTACGAACAAGCCTGGTATGCTAAACTAGGAGGTGTTGTGTCGATTAAATTTCTTATGGAACGACTGCCACTAATTTGGGTCCTCCAGAACCAACAGACTTTCCTGAAGGCACTTCTGTTTGTTATGATGGATCTAACTGGAGAGGTATTTAATGAATTAATTATATCAAATGGTATGAGGAAAACAAGCTTTTGTTCTTAAATTCACCCAGATTGAACTCTTGCTAATCTTGTTTTTACTTAACTTCAGAATATATCATATCTATGACAGTTATGTGTAAATTTTAGTCATTTTAACTTAAAGCAAGACCTGAGGTTAGGAATGAGGTCTGTTTTTTCTACATAACTTTTTCGAAGTTGTTGGGATTACATTTATTTCTTTCAGAGGAGATGTGTACAGGTCACATTTAGATCAGTGAAAAGAACACTATATTTACTGTCACTTGCATGAAAAACACTGGTGTGTTTTTCTTCTTTGTTTAATTTGAAAGTTGTTCATGTTATCAAAAAGCTGTATATAGTTATAGATACCTAGAGAATTGCAGGCTTGACCTTTTCTCAGTTGTGAATCATCCAGTGACAGCATTGCTAAGGGTTCCAGCACTTCAGCTAGTTTATAAAATTGTGCTGTATTGCAGCTTTTAGTTTTGGAATGGTTGGTGGGAAGACTAGTTTAATGTGTGTTCTGTTCAAGCTTTACATGGTTTTAGCTGTTTGCAGAGAATTCATCAAAATCAAATGCTTAGTTCATTGATGAGTAGTGTGTAGATTTGTGATCTTTGTTCTGTACATATTTAATAAAAATAATCTATGATACCTTAGGTTTCAAATGGAGCAGTTGCTATGGCAAAGACCACATTAGAACAGCTTTTAATTAGATGTGCAACTCCTTTAAAAGATGAAGAAAAAACAGAAGAAATCCTTGCAGCACAGGAAAAGTCTTTCCATCACGTCACACATGACCTCGTTCGAGAAGTAACCTCTCCAAACTCCACTGTGAGAAAACAAGCCATGCATTCGTTGCAGGTACTTGCACAGGTCACTGGAAAAAGTGTCACAGTGATTATGGAGCCACATAAAGAGGTAAGAGAAATACTTACTAGAAGTGAGTTTAAAGTTGTTTACCAGTTTGGATTTGCAAAATGCTTTTCTGAATACATTTTCCCACATTAGTGATAGCATATGCTTGTCATTTGCTAGGTTTCATTGTTCTAAAATACACTGTGGTTGCAGTACTGTAGAGATGCATGCAAGCTGTACCTGACTACTTAGCCAGTATTTATAGTGTCTTCAGGTTGATTTACTTCCTGAAATTATGGTCTGCTCATCCTACCACTGATCAGACATAGGCTAGGCCAGGTAGATACTACATTTAGAACCTCAATTTTGTGTTATTCTCTAAATACGAGGTATATTGCTATGTCTTTCTGTATCCAGGAGGAAACTATAAAGATCAAAGCTGTTAGAAATAACTTTTTGCTTGATACTCCTTAAAGCTTAATAGCATTGATGCTTTTGAAAGGGAAGTAAATGTACATAAGCCCTAAGGTCCACCACAACATACAAAGTTGTGGCTATCGTTATGGTAGTTCGTGAACATACACAGAAACCCCCTAATTGGTATCTTTTGCTAATGGTGTTTAAAGAGGAAAAAGAGGTTGATGTAATGGAAAAAACTTGCATGAATGTTTTTCTTTTTCTCATGCTTTAGGAGCTTAAAATATTCTTGACCTGAACATTTGAAATGCTCAGGTCTATGAATTTCTTATGTATATAATATATAATAATAAAATAATAGAATATTGTGATTTTATTTAAATATCATATATATGTTCACAGAGAATATGTAATAATTACAGTTACTGAGTTGTTTTAATAACTGTCTATGAATTAAATTAGTTCAGAAAAGTACTTTTCTTCTTGCATAGTGATTTCTGAAGAGTATGTCTGTAGCCACAGTAGTGAATGGATAGAAACGTGCAGCCATGAGCAGTGGTGTCCTCTTAATGGTTAGGTCTGTAAGGTCATTTGAATAGACTGCTAATTCAGTAATCTGAATTACATTGTTTAGGTTCTCCAAGACATGGTTCCTCCTAAAAAGCATTTGCTTAGGCATCAACCAGCAAATGCCCAGATTGGCCTGATGGAGGGAAATACATTTTGCACAACCCTGCAACCCCGATTGTTTACAATGGATCTGAACGTTGTGGAACACAAGGTTTTCTACACAGAGGTACTTTCCTTTCATGTTCTGATATTTGAATGTAGATGCTTAAGTAGTGATGGTGTTAGAACTTTCATTATTAAAAATTCACATTTTTCTCTGTGCATTTTAAACTTTCACCAAAATGTACGATTTTACCTTTTGAAACATGAACTGAGATCTGCCTTTACCTGCAGCGTACTAGCTCTGAGCTAAGCAGTCTGTGAAATACATTAAATGAACTTTGCTGTTGAAGTCCTAGTCTAGCAGCCCTAACTTTCATATTTAGGTCTTATTTTATGCACAGTATATCTACTAAATAAATTGTTATAACACCAAAACATAGATATTGTTCGTTAAGGTTTATGAGTCCCTAAGAGTTTGAATAAAATCAGATGTAAAACTAGTGTGTAGATTTAACTTAGAGAAACTGTCTGTCTAGTCCCTTGGTTACCTAGCTGTCTTGTCCAAATATAAGTTCAAGATGTCTTTAATTCCAACAGTAATTGCAATTAGTAGGGCCAGGTATGCAGAGGATCCTCTGGTTTTTATTTAAGACAAAACCAAAGTGCTGTACATCAAAAATGTCTGTAAAGGTGATAGTGATATATTGGTGTTTTTAATATCTGAATCTTGTTAGTGTTCTTGGATATAGGTGCAACCTGGACGTTATGAACTCGCGTAACTTTGTTTCAGCCTGTTCAGTGTTTTCTAACTAAATCTATATTCATACATTGAAGATGCTTGCCTGAGGAGCAAGAGCAAAGAGGAGAGCTGTGCGGGAAAGAATTGTCCCTCTGGGTATTAGAATTCCTGAAGACATTTTCAGCACATTTTTTCCCTGTTACTCTCCTTCTGTTTTCTTACCCCATTGCTCAATATTTTCATTTCGCTTATACTGTCATTCAGGAGGCAAGCTTTTCTGTAGACCTGCTCTTCTATCATATGAGCAGCCTGTTTGCAAATAGACCAGCAAGGTACAGGCCAACAAAATGCAAAATGGCTAATTATTGCATGACTTTTCTCTGGTGACAGTGCTGATGGGCTCTTTAGCCTCTGGCTACCCACCAGTTTTAATAGGAACTTACACCCTGATTTTGAGAAGAATATTTCCTGTTGGTGAGATTTGGAGGGTGATTAGTGTGCTTCCTTGAACTTGGCTCTTTGAGGAAACAAGACTCAAAAAGTAGTAATACCATTTCAAATGTGATTTGCAATGCTAAGCTCAAATGATTTATTTTCTTTTCTCTAGTTACTGAATTTGTGTGAGGCTGAAGATGCTGCTTTAATGAAATTACCCTGTTACAAGAGTCTACCGTCACTTGTACCTCTTCGGATTGCAGCCCTAAGTAAGTAAAACTTCCCAAGCAAAGTTTGGTGTAGGTAAGTGAACTTGTGAGCAGCGAGCAGTCCTCTCCCCAAGATCAGCAGGAAACTTGAGGCTGATGACTGTTCTCTAGAGGTCACAGTTTAATGGAGAGAATAACTATTGCTGCTTTCTTAATGATTAGGATTTAGTTTTTGAAATCAACTCAAAATATTTTTTAGACTAATTATGTTGTATAGCATCAGGAAAACTTTAGAATGCTGTTAATAGTATTCCCAATCTTTCACTATTTTATGATGCCTGTAGCTTTTGGCAAAGTATGCTATAATTTATCTGTTGGTAATTTAAGATGAAATAGAAGAAACTTGAAGAGAAAAAATGTAGAATTAGGTTTTGGTATGTTTTGTTTTTTCTTTTTCTTCCTTGATACTGAGTTAACAAAGAGAACAAATTTGATGTTTGCAGATGCTCTAGCTGCCTGCAATTACTTGCCTCAGTCAAGAGAGAAGATCATTGCTGCACTTTTCAAGGCACTTAATTCAACAAATAATGAACTGCAGGAGGCAGGAGAGGCATGCATGAGAAAGGTTAGCGTATTAAAACGGTGTTGCTTTTGAGGCCATTGTTTTCTCTGCTTTACTTGCTTGTTACAAAGCTTCTTGTGAAAGTTGTGTGTAGTAAATGATGGCTGTTAACTTCTTGTTAGTGACACCAATATAATTAAGTTTCTGTTAGATGCGGGTTTTTTGGGGGGGATTTGAAATTAGCCATAAAAATTTCTTCTGATTGAAATTAAGCATTAAAAGCTCTTGGGCAAGGACCGAGTCTTTCAGTCTTTCTGTCTGTCTGGTCTTTTAGTCTTTCTGTTTGTTTGGTCTTTGTAAAATGATTCTTCTTTTCTAAATAAACAGTGTCAGTCCTTCCCAGCAGTTTTGCAAATGGTCATGCCTGTCTTTTTTGTAAGTGCTTTTCTCATATTTCTCTTTTGTTCCTAAAAAGTAGTAAAAGACCTCATAGTTGTTTTGGGAAAAGTAAGCAATAAAGCAGAGTTAGACTGTGCATCACAGTATGTCAGTTACTTTAAGGAACAGGACTGTGGCTGTTCTTTATGTTCAGAATTAGTATCCTTATGTGGTGCTACACTACCCTGTCCTGGGGATGCTAGGACAGGGTAGTGTAAAAAAGCTGGAAGGACATGGAAAAGGCTGTTCTCTCATCATGATTTGTTGCACAGTAAATATGCTTAATTCTGATTCAGCAAGATTTTAATACTATTTTTCTTAATACAGAAAATAATAAAAATACAGCCTCTTCGTACTGTGTAGATTTGCTGTTATCTAATGGGGAATATAACTAGAATAATACTGCTGGCTTACAATTGTTTAAGCCATTTTACTAGAGGTCAGAAGTTGTCTTTTTATGTCACTCTGGTCATGAGAGGGAATGTACTTATTATTTATGGCTTGCTGACAGTACAGTTTGGTTGAGAGGTAAGAGGAAGCAAATAAGGGTTATTCTGACCTTTGCAGCTGGTATAAGGTTTTTCTGATTGTTTTTTTTCTGTCATAAATCTATGCCCACAGGATGTTTAGTTATGAAATACTCTCTTTGGCTGCTTGCAGCCAGGTTCTCTTGGACTTTTATGTTACTCAGAATGCATGCAGACTGTAAGATAGAAATCTGCTCTTGCCTACAGCTAGATGAACAGCAGTTCTTAATAAGGCAGTGTCTAAGTGGTTTGTCCATAGCTGTATATTTAATTTATTGTTGTGGCTGTTTTTCAGTCTGTCTGTAATTAAGATCTCCTCTTTGATGGAATATCCTGCTGTGTGTCAGAAATGCCTAAGTGCTTCCCAAATTCATCTTGTTACCATGTATATTTCCCGCAAAAAACATTGTTTATGGTATTGCATACTGAAAGTACAAAATAAAAGAAGAAATATCAAGTCAGCAGAATTCATTTTAAGAAAGGTGCTCGCACAGAAATCACTCTGCTCTCTATCTGTATCTTAAACCTCTACTCTCTTGCAGTTCTTGGAAGGAGCTACCATAGAAGTTGATCAAATTCATACACACATGAGACCGTTGCTTATGATGCTGGGAGACTATCGAAGTCTGACACTGAATGTTGTGAATCGTCTGACATCTGTCACTAGACTTTTCCCAAACTCTTTTAATGATAAATTCTGTGACCAGATGATGGTAAGCTTGTTTAAGTTTTCTTTAGCTCTTCCGTAAGAATTTTTCTTTAAACGAGTATTTGTATTGTTGAAAGGTTAAAGAACAAATCAGTAGTAACTCAGTGTACTTATACTGGTAGCATAAGATTTTTGTTTCACGATTCATAGGAAAAAAAGCCCACATTTCTAAAGAGCTAAAACATTTTAAAGAGCCGCTAAACCAGAAAGTGAAGAGATCTGCTTTTCTGGTGAAGACATACTTAGTTATGCTGAGGTCTGCTTGGACAAATTTATCATTAAGCAAGGTGCTATCAGCACAATATGCTATGGAAACCCTTGAAAACATGTTATGTTTCCTAGTAAAGTAAGTCTGTTTTGGTGTTTTTTCAGTTTTTAAAATGGTGGAAGGTATTGCCCTTCTTATTTGCAGTTTTTAAACTGAATTCTTTATCGTTTTGCTGTGAATGTTCAAATATTGAAATGCATATATATCAAGGAAATCGTTAGACAGATGTAAGCCTATCAGATTTTTATGCTGTTTAATGTATGTTTTATAATCCCTGCTTTCCTTATTACTGAAAGGACTCGCAACAACAGCAAGCTCTTCATTCTGAGGCAGTGAAAACAACTAATCAGTTTTTCCTTTGTTTCCTTCAAACAATCACTTTTGCCTCTACTTGTTCTCTTGTAGCATATGCTGTCACTTGCTAAAATGGAATAGTATAGTTAGAAGAATAATGCTAATTATTCTCTCTTTGTAGCAACACCTACGTAAATGGATGGAAGTTGTAGTTATTACACACAAGGGTGGACAACGGAGTGATGGAAATGTAAGTTAGTGAATGCTTGTATGTGGGAAGACAAGAAAAGCCAGTATCTTTGGAATTACAGAACTCAGTTGTAAATGTTGCCATAACTGATTACATGCTTATGTTTTGTTACAAGCTAAGGCGCTTAAATGTATGTTGAATATTTGTTACAACTCTTAGTAAGAGGGGCTTCTTATCTGCTGATAACGGTTACTTTAAAGCCTATTCTGTACAGGTTGGTGTGGAACAGCTCATTGGTTTTAATTTTTTTTCTCAGTATTTTCTGCTTAGAAATCTGTTCTTCATTGGAATGTCTGATAAGCTCTGCAGGATATTCCCTGTTTTTGCACTAATATATTTGATGTTCATGATACAGTATTTTGAAAATTGTACAGAATAATATAATCCCACTTAATTTTAATGATAATTTTTAATGATACTGTATAACTTCTGCAAAACAAGTTGATATCACATTAAAATTTCTCTCACATCCAGACTAATGGTCTCAATTTCGAACTATGGGAAGCTGATCAGTGTTTTTATAAATGGAAAATGGCACAGTGTAATGACAACACTGTGTCCTCTTAGTGGTTCATCACTGAAGGGAATTCCTGCTTCTGTGTAGTTTTATGTAGCTTACCAGAAGCTCTGTAATTCTATTAAGATTTTACTTATACCTTATATTAATTGTTGAGATTTATTATTGTAAGCAGGAAAAAATGGAAGAATTCTTTGTTTTTCAAATGAGAGTGAAATTAGATTGGGTTTTTATTTTCCTCAAAACATGGAAATGGCTTTTCTTCACTCTTTCCTGTCATTGTAAAGGGAACTTTTAAATATGAATTTAGTCATTACTTTGTATTTGACTTAGATGTTCTCTAATGGAATAGAATTTGTTTCTTATGTTTAAACTTAAAAACTGCATTTTTTCAGTTAAACGCATTGTATTCAGGTCAGAGTAGTTCTAAGGCCTCCATAGCCTTCTTTTGGGATTCTCTTTCCTTCAAGTGTGAGGATTACAGGTATCTTGCAGATTTTTTTTATAGCAATAGTCTTTTGAAGCACCTCTGGAACAGTTTTTAGTTGTCCTTAAATCACATGTAATTGTGAATTCTTCTGCTCTTAATGTCTTCTGTTGATGTTTTCTATGAGTTGTGTGTTTAGTCTCCTAAACATGTAATTTTTTATTTTAGTGTTGGCTTAAAATCTGTATATGTTGAGGGCGAGGTACACACAAGACATGTGAGAAGGAATCCATTGTAGCATCTTGAGGGAGGAGAGAAGTCTGTGGAAACATTTCCAAATAGTATTGTGTTGACTGCAAAGCAGATTGAAATATTACTGTTTTCCTCACAGTTGTTGCTCTAACGTTTTCTTAAAAATAAAAACTCGAGAAAACTGAAGGAAGGCACAGACAGTATGGTCTTTATACAATTGCTATGGCAGCCTGTGTTCAGTTGTCTGTATGCTCTAATTGTATCTTCTAGATGTGAAATCTAGGATGGTGAAACAGGTGGTCAGAGTTACTGTAGCTGGCCTTTCTCTTACTCATGTTTTCTTAACCATAGTAAGGTTTCAGAATCTGAGATACTTACAAGCAGTGTTGGGTAGTGTTACTGGGGTAGGTTGCATCATTCAGAATGAGTGAGTGTTTGGATCTAGGAGATGGTAAACATGCAGTGGAGAATGGAATCGGTAAGGAAAGTCTTACGTTTGCCAGCTGAAACAGTACAGAGCACTGTTACTTATGGTAACTTTTTTTTGACCTAAAGGGTTTTCATCTTTTTCCAGCAGCAATTAATGAAGGTGCCACTTGATGGTAATGCTGGTGGTGTCATGCAGCTCTCCAGCTGAGTGCAGAGCGGCTGGCTAGTCAGAGAAGCTTCTGAATGAAACAGCCCAGGAGTCTATGGAATATAGAGTTTTCATATGTAAATGAAAATTCTGGACAAACTGAAAACTTCAGACATCTCAGTTAAATATGCTGCATAATAATTAACAGCTATTGTGAAGATCCACATTGATGCCAGAATAACTAAGCTCTTCATTCACTTAAAATGACGGTCCTACTGTGTTCCTGAACTGTGTCTTTGCTATTTAGATAAATGAATAAATTAAAACGTAACATATTAAGTAGTGATTAAGGTCTAATTCATTGGCCTAACGAGTGAAGTCTTTGATTTAAATCCCTCCTTCCTTTCTTCCCTGCCTCCCCAAGGAAGAGAGTGGAGATTTTTAAGTCATGTCCAGTAATAAAAACCCCCAAGTTTTGAATAGATGGTTGTGTCTCCTCTCATGAACAGTGGCAGCATGTGGAAATTCTGCATTGCAGCCTATTAGAAGGACTTTATATCTTGGTAGTTGAAGTATTGAAAATGATTTCATAATTGATGCTGGACAGATTTTTCTTGGAAGATGCTTAAATATTGTTTCCCCTGACTCAATAATCTTGTATCTACTTTTTATTCATAAATATTTGAGAAGCTGTAAAGTAAAAAAAGGATGCTTTTCATCCTAATTCTTAGAAGAACAGTTCAAAGCATGAGAGATATTCATTGTCTCCATTCTTTCGCTTTGAGATGAGAAATAACCCTACTGAAGTCAGTTTCTGGCTGCAGCCTGAAGAATAGCATATCCTGATTTGTTCATTTGTTTGATATTCTTGTGGGCTTTTCCTTTTCATGCTGTGACTTCTGGTTTGGTTCAGCCTGCTGCAGAAGTGGTAGAGGTGAGAAACTCAGTGGAGGCGCCAGGAAGTTCTTTGTTGTTGTGTTGGGCTTTTTTTGTTCTTATTTTTTTAGATTTCTTTTGAAGTGTGGTGTATTAGTTTTACTGTTGTGTTTCGGGCAGAGTGCATTATGCCTTTGAGTGCAGTGCTGTGAATTGTCTTCTGTTTGTCTGTGGCAGAGCTGTTTTGGTAACATTGCTGTTCAGGATGTTAAGCATGTTTGTACTAGGAAGAGCAGGATTTTTAATTTCTGTGAAGGCACAAGTGGTTTCAAAAGATTTGATATGTGTTCTCAGTCCTGCACTTCAATCCATGAGACTAGCCTTGTGGGGGTCTGCTTAGGCAGATCATATTGAAGAAGTGGGCCTAATACTTTGTGTTTACATTCTCTTGAGGGAAAGCAATGCATTTGGTAATAATCTTTCATATAGCGCATACTAGAAATTGGTTTTAGGAAGATGGTGAGGGTGGATATTTTGGTATTTTCCTTTCCCTTTTCTTCCTGAAGAAATCCAAACTCTAGTTTACTGAAATACAGTTTTAAATTACGCAGTGAAATTAAAACACAAAATGATTTGGGGCTTAAGAAGAATTTAGCATCTAGTGATAGAGCTGACTTTGAAGTAACCAGCTGTTTACAAGATATACTTCAGTATATTGTGGTCTTACTTGAAATACATGGGAAAGATGCCTGTCTTTTTCTTCATGTCTAGTCTGGGGTGGTGGGGTATATGTGAGGAGCTGTTCAGAAGGGAAGGTCTGGCTTTTTGGTGCATGAGCCACTTCAGTGTAGTGCAGTGAGCACTGTGTAACTCCCCTATCGCCATTATCATTACGCAATGTTTAGCTCTTACCTGTAAAATGCAACTGTTACTGACAAAGTATTATATTGCAAGGGTGGAAGGGCAGACTTCCACAAGAGCAGTTTTCTCCATGCATCATAAATAGATGCTGTGTATATGTTAACCTCTTGCATTTGATTGCTGGCTATGCTAATACAGAGATGAAGAAAAAAGGTATGATGTGTGATACTGTTTTTATATATTTAGCTGGTAACATTAACCTGTATTTCTTTTTACATGTAGGAAATGAAGATTTGTTCAGCCATTATAAATTTATTCCATCTGATCCCAGCTGCCCCTCAGACTTTGGTTAAGCCTCTGCTGGAAGTTGTTATGAAAACAGAACGAGCAATGTTAATTGAGGTAAGAGGGGAATTTAACATTTCTGATACTTTTGCTTTATGGTATTTTTAAACATTAGCATATAAAAGTATAGTATCTTAAACATGGTGTGGGAACATTTGATGTAATAAATAAATACGCTCTTCAAGCCTTTTAGGAGGTGGTAACATCTTAGACCCTTAAAAGTGAAGTTTAAAAATTGTCAATAAATTGTCATCATAAAAGTTCTGAACATTTTGTATTTGCATAAATGCCAAGTTAAATGTGTTTTTTTGAGTGCTAGTAAATTAGAAGAAAATACTCTGTACTCTGCATTTTTAATTTAAGCTTTATGAATCTTGCAGGCTGGCAGTCCATTCAGGGAACCACTCATCAAATTTTTGACACGTCATCCATCCCAGACTGTGGAGTTGTTCATGATGGAAGCCACTTTAAATGATCCACAGTGGAGTAGAATGTTTATGGTAAGCTGTGTGGGGAGTGGAGCAGGAAAAAAACCCTCATCTTCACACATCTGATGAATTAAAAGTTTTTTCATCTTTTTTTCCTTGTATGACCTTGTAGTCCTCAATCATGTTCTTGCTCTGACTGTAGGTGCCTGTGTTCAGTTTTGCATTTGTTTGTCCTAAGATGCCAATTTTGTACTTTTCCAGATCATACAGGATTATTACTGAAGTTGTAGAGGCTGTTTTTATATATGTGAAATATAACCTCTGGAACTTTACTGAGCAATATAAAAGCTACAGGATGATATAGGCTTCTGGCATTTTTGCTTTTAAAGGTTGTTATTAAAATTATTTCTTCCCCTTCTTCAGAGTTTCTTAAAACATAAAGATGCCAAACCTCTACGAGATGTACTGGCAGCAAATCCTAACCGATTTATCACTCTACTGTTACCTGTTGGCACCCAAGCAGCTGTTAGACCTGGTTCTCCAAGCACTACCACAATGCGTCTTGATCTACAGTTTCAGGCTATCAAGGTATTAATTTATTCTTGTATGTCTCTGCAGTAGATAGTTAAAAGCTATTTAGCTACAAGCCTGTTACATACAGGCTTTCAAGTGTATGTGTATGTATTATAGCTTGTAGAAAAACACTTGTAAGAATGTAGAGTGTTTGTAGTTAGGGTCACTCTAGGAAGGGGAAACACACTAGAATTGTACTTTCTCTAATCAAGTAAGATACAAGGGTCAGACATGGCAACAGAAACTTAAGGAAGAAAAGAATCCTTTAAAAATTCATCTAAATGAGGGGTTTTTTTTGACTTTTTTTAATATTTTGGAACCTTTAATTGACCTTAAAAAAGTGCTGTTATATAAATTGTTTCTACTGACAGATCTGTTGTGTGTTGACTGCATTTGTCTTGTTTTGGTTTTAACAGATCATAAGCATTATTGTTAAGAATGATGAATGCTGGTTAGCAAATCAGCATTCCTTGGTGAATCAGCTGAAACGTGTATGAGTGAGTGAAGCTTTTCAGGAGAGACACCGTAAGGAGAATATGGCTGCGACAAATTGGAAGGAACTGAAGCTGTTAGCATATTGCTTGTTAAATTACTGCAAGTATGTAAAACATTTATTTCCTGTAGTTTCTCTACATATTATCTTTACCATTACTTCTTTTTTTTTTTTTTTTTTTTAGTTTTTAAAAAACTGTAAGGTTTGCAGTTATTGAAGAGAAAGTTTAATGTCTTTCATAAAACTGCCATTAGCTCTAAACCCATGCCTCTGGTACTTTGGTACTGCTTGCACTTGCCTCTATGATCACTTAAAATCAAGAATAGTTTCTTCACCAAGTCATCAGCACTGTAGTTTGGTTGGGTATTTTTTCACAGAAACTTTTTATTGTGTTCTTACAGAAGGAATTATGGTGATATAGAGTTGCTCTTCCAGTTGCTTCGAGCTTTTACGGGTCGATTTCTCTGCAATATGACTTCTTTAAAGGAATACATGGAAGAAGAGATCCCCAAACATTACAGCATTCCTCAAAAACGGGCTTTGTTCTTCCGGTTTGTAGACTTCAATGACCCAAACTTTGGAGATGAGCTCAAAGCCAAGGTAACTAAAGCAATTAAATCAAAGAAGCCTGGTATTTAGGTTTATTTCTTCTGGGGAGCTAGGGCAACAAAACTCGCTTACTTAAATGTCAACAAGTTTGATAATTGGCAGAGCCATTTAGGTGAAAATATCATACCTGAAGAAGAGCGATAATAAACAGAGACAGCAATTCATCTTGTCTTCAGTGTGGGCTACTTTAGTTTACACTTTCTAAGAATCTTTGCCCTTGGAAAGGAGAAAGAGGAATAATAGCCTGTGTGTATCTGTTTCTTAAGGTTTTATTTATACTTTCTGTTTTTTAACACAGAGTATGTCTAACGTGCAGATTTGCATATGAAATTACTTGAATGTTGACTGCTGTTAGAAGAATCCAGTAGTTGAATATAATTGTTCTGGGGTCTTTTTATGTTCTGTAGGTGCTGCAGCATATCCTGAATCCTGCTTTCTTGTACAGTTTTGAAAAGGGAGAAGGTGAACAGCTTTTGGGACCCCCAAACCCAGAAGGAGATAATCCAGAGAGCATCACTAGTGTTTTTATAACAAAGGTAACAATGCTTGTTTACATTAAAGGGTTTGGAAAGTAAAACAAAAATGGTTCCCCTCATTTGGCTTTTCAATCCTGATGTGAATTAGTTGTGCTGTTTCTAAAGACTGAGAGCAGTTGTATCAAATCGCTTCATAACTTTGAACTATTGTGAGATCTGTCAGTCATTGGTAGGATTTGACTACAGTTTTACATCTTTACGACTTGAATATCTGTCTTTAGAAACAGGCTTAGTAAACCCAGTCTTTTTCATAAGCAAAGCTTTCCAGGACTGGACATGAGTAATTTTGTAATTCACTTCAATCTTATTGAATCTGTTACTGGTTATAAGATAGGTGTTGTTGAAGAGGAGGCTTGGGTTTTTTCTTTATTATAGAGATTAATATTTATTTTTTCTTTTCCCCCTTCTCACCTTCCTCCTCTCCTCTTTGGTCACTCCTGGGACTAGGTACTTGATCCGGAAAAACAGGCTGATATGCTGGACTCTCTCAGGATTTATCTCCTGCAGTTTGCTACACTTCTGGTTGAGCACGCTCCACACCACATTCATGACAATAACAAAAACCGGAACAGCAAACTGAGGCGCCTAATGACATTTGCTTGGCCTTGCCTCTTGTCCAAGGCATGTGTGGACCCAGCATGCAAATACAGTGGACATTTGCTTCTGGCACACATCATTGCAAAATTTGCCATACATAAGAAGATAGTTCTGCAGGTATTTGCTATGGGCTTGTATTCATACATTTAAGGGATGTTCATAAGTTCCGTAGCACGCTTGCTTTTATTTTTAAGTTGAAGAGTAGAGGGTGTGCAGTAGTCTTGGATACTTACTTTAAAAGTAACCGTTAAATTCATATGAAACAAAAAATATGAAAGCAGTAAGCCAAATATTAATACAGATTTATTTGTGGATAGGAAAGTACAGAAAATTTAAGAGAAAGTGTCTAGCAAATTCAGAAGGAAGAGTATAAAAAATTTGAAGATAAGTGAAAACAGATAGGATAAAGGGGGCAATAAGAAGTGCTTTCGATTGAATTAACAAAATCGGTGTTTCCTCGTTTAAGAGGCAAACATTCAGTTGAGAAGGTGGGGACCAAAGGAAAATTCCAAGTTGGACAGTAGAGAGGGAGGAAGAAAAAGGAAAGGAGACAGAAGTATGCACTGTATATTTCTGATGATGAATTAATCATATATTTACTAAAATACATCTTTAGGGAAAAAATGTATTCTTTAGAAAATGGATGTTTTTGTTGTTGTTTCTCTTTATTTTAAAATGCTTTCTTTTTGATAAATATGTATAGTATTAACATTGATCTCAAACTTTGCTGTTTAGGTCTTCCACAGTCTTTTAAAAGCTCATGCGATGGAGGCCCGAGCTATTGTCAGGCAAGCAATGGCTATTCTGACTCCAGCTGTGCCAGCTCGAATGGAGGATGGTCATCAGATGTTGACTCACTGGACACGAAAGATCATTGTGGAAGAGGGTCATACAGTTCCCCAGCTAGTACATATTTTACACTTGATAGTACAACATTTCAAGGTACTTGTACCAATTATTCTGGTTGTCACTGTATCTCAGATATCAAGGAAGTAAACTGCAGTTTGATTAGAAAATAGCATCTAATTTGTATGATGTAGCTTCAGAAGGCTTCAGCTGTCTGCAAGGATATTTATTAAAGACTGAAAACAACTATTAAATAGCAAACCACTTACTAAGTTTTAGCATGAATGAAATTAGAACTCAAAATGTTAGGTGAAAGTTTGCAAGATTAATTAATTGCACATGCATTAGCAGTGCTCTTTAACAGGGCTGCGAAGATTCTTTGAGTTGCTTAAAAGGGCTGCGAAGATTCTTTGAGTTGCTTAAAAGAAGTGCAGAACCATATTCTTTTCCATGCTTCAGTAATCCCTGTTTGTCTGACTTTACATATCCTGTGGGGTTAACTACCTAACTTTTATCTCCAGCTAATGTATCTTGTGAAACATTAAATAAATGGGGTGATGTCAACATAGGAGCATTTTTGAAAACACATATTAAAACATGATGCAAAGTGACAGCT
Source organism: Micropsitta keiensis (assembly GCA_034782935.1). Classification (NCBI taxonomy): domain Eukaryota; kingdom Metazoa; phylum Chordata; class Aves; order Psittaciformes; family Psittacidae; genus Micropsitta; species Micropsitta keiensis. Next base: position 12,448 of record JAVHNC010074490.1, on the reverse strand, counting down.
AGTTAATATGCGTTGAAGTGACTTTCCAGGAATTGATTGCTCAATGCTTTTTGAAAACAGTATCTGAGTGTGTTCAAATGTGAGTTGTAGCTCTTTAAAAGGATCAGCAAAAATTTGGAATAATTTTTCCTGGATAAAAATTGTATATCTTCAGAAGAACATTTTCACTTGGGTACATGAAGTCAGTAGTCACTACTGAAAATTGTAGCCAAAATTTTGTTTCCAAAGCAACAATTACTTTTCTGGATTGCAAAATTTGAGCTGGTAGAGATTTATCAAACTATGGGATTAAAGACTTATTTTAGCATTTTGCTTTATTTCAGCTCTGTATTGTGTAGAATTTTATTGGTTAATGGCTAACACGACTGTGCAACCATCTTTTCAGGTTTATTATCCAGTAAGACATCACTTGGTTCAGCATATGGTTAGTGCCATGCAGAGACTGGGCTTCACTCCCAGTGTTACAATAGAGCAAAGAAAATTAGCTGTGGATCTTGCTGAAGTAGTTATTAAATGGAAATTGCAAAGAATTAAAGACCAGCAGGTAGGTAGTTTAAATAAACTGGTAAAGATTGAAATGTTACACACTTAAATGCTTTTTTAACATGCACATTGCTGATATTTCAGCCAGATTCAGATATGGATTCGAGTGCAAGTGGAGATGGACCAAGTTCTGCCTCATCTGCTGTTAAAAGAGGATTGTCTGTGGATTCTGGCCAAGAAGTAAAACGATTCAGGACCGCTACAGGAGCAATAAGTGCTGTAAGGAAATAAATTTTTATTCAAATTCTCTGAAACCTGCATTGACTAAACAATTCAGTGAAATTTTTTATTCCACATAACTCGCAAGTTTTAACTCCCTGAATTAAAGGTTACAGTTTTAGAATATATTTTAAATCTGTTCTGCTTGTTGTTATCCTTCAATGTTTCTTACAGTTTTTGTGTTCTGTATACATGCAGGTATTCGGACGTAGCCAGTCCTTGCCAGGAGCTGATGCACTGCTTTCCAAGCCAATTGACAAGCAGCATACAGATACAGTTGTGAATTTCTTGATTAGAATTGCTTGCCAGGTAGTGTGTTTATCCTGATATGCAAATACCAATGTGGCATTAGTGGCCAAACCCTTAGCCCCCTTTTTTTCACAAGAGTCCTTTTATGCTTGGATTTTTCTAGTGTTTGTGTACTTTCTTTTGTGAAAGGTTAGAAACTGTAATGTGAAATTGTACAAAAAGTAAAATGCTACTATTTTAAGGGGAAACTGAATTTCATAAGCAGTCTTTGCATATTTTTAATTTTACAATGATGGGTATTATTCATGAGACGTATGCTTTAGCTTCTTATTTTGGCATTGTATGTTTATAGCTTGATGCAGGGAGCGTGCACTTTGAACTTAACTCTTTAAATGTGAACAGTTGCAAAGCAGATTTTGAAATTGAAGGAGTCTCCAATTTATCGTGCTGTTGATCAATTCTAGCATTTTGTTTGTTCTTTATGTTCTGTTCTCAAGCAAGTCCTATATTAGGAGTGGCAAGATTGAAATAAATGTGACTAGTAGAATTTGGCTGGAGCCAGCCAAAGACTTCAGAAAGTTCCCATAAGTGTTTTGTCTTTATACATTTCCCTGATGCTGCAAAGTATGCTTGTTCTGTTGCTTAGATTTAATGGCAAGAATAATTTGCCCATATAAAATACTTTAACTGAACGGTATTTGGAGAGTTTAATAAGTAAAGTCTATTTAAATTATGTATCTAAGGATAATGACTGTGATTGTATTTTCAAGATCAAATACATAGAATTGCTTCTTTTCATGCAGCACATAGAACTAAAGCTTTTCACCAAATCTTGTTAAGAATTAATATTTCTAGAGTGGGGAAAATTAGTTAGGTGTAGCTCAAGGCTGGCAAATGTTATGGCTTCTGCTTCTGCAGCAGACTTAGCTAGTAAGTAATATAGGATTTTATACACCACAGTCCATTGCACAGAATAGACATGCTCTTGAAGTATAAATATGAATTGAGTAAAGAGTAAGGTATGGATACTTTGCAAATGGAAAATGTTAACCATCCTGAGCATGTAATAATAAAGTATGAGATTAAGCTTTTTTAAATATACCTTTGATGGGTGATTTAAGGTAATCAGCTAGCAGTTTAGACACCAGTTCTGATGTTTACTATTAGTTGTCAGCTTCTCATGCAGTTAAATGCCCTGTGACTGTACTGATAAAACTACTTAAGCTCATCCATTTCAGAAATAAGAAATTATATGGTTGCTTGCAGTGCATGATAAATTAATGAGTTGGTTACAAAAGGGTGTCATTTTGTTAACTCTGATTAATTGCTAGGTAAATGACAACTCAAACACTGCTGGATCTCCTGGGGAATTGCTGTCTCGCCGCTGTGTCAACCTTCTAAAGACAGCGTTACGACCAGATATGTGGCCAAAATCAGAGCTGAAGTTGCAGTGGTTTGATAAGCTGTTAATGACTGTGGTAGGTAACATTCTAGTCCTGTAGGTCTTTAAGTTTCACTAGCACGTATGTTGATTGAATAGTAGCAATAGCTGGATACTGATTTTTACAGTCTTAATATTTTCTTCTTTGTAGTGAAATACATAAATAGTTAAGTATGTGAATTGCTTGGTTGGTTTCTTTTCTGTTAATAGGAAGTTTTACAGATTAAGATTGATTTTACTGGTTCCTACTTTTCTAGCTACATTATGGTAATATGAAGTTCACTGAAAGGTTAGTTTCCTGTATTTGATGATGCAGCATATTTTGACTGTCATCTGTATGCTGTTTGTGTGCTATTTGCCATATAATAAGTTTCTCTAAACCTATTTTATTTGTTTCATGCTGTTTAATAGACTATTAACTCTTCATTGCTTCAAATTTTTACGAACTCTCTTCAACAGAAACTTTTTTGTTTCTTTGAATAAAACAGCAGTATATCCTGCTTTTGGAGACTTTAAAATGTCTAAAAGTATGTGAGAGTTTGAGGAGGGCCATTTTTCCCAGATGTTGATCTACATGTGCTATGTATGCTGTTGTGTTTATGGATATAGTTGTTGAAAGGCGAAGTATCTAATTCCATCCTCAGGAAGATGGAGGTTGTTGGTATTTACTTAATACAAAGATATGAGCCACCATTAAAAAAAAAAATTACAGTGATAATTCTGTAGGTTTACAAGGATATGTCCAGGAATTATGGAATCATAGAATTGTTAGGGTTGGAAAGAACCTTAAGATCATCTAGTTCCAACCC
>JAVHNC010074452.1:0-13214 GCA_034782935.1 Micropsitta keiensis | reverse complement strand
ATGGAGCTGAGGAACAATTCCTGCCCCAAAGGGTGCTCAGGCATTGGAACAGGCTGCCCAGGGCAGGGCTGCAGTCATCATCCCTGGAAGTGTGCACACACCATGGACGTGAGGCCTCAGTGCCATGGCCTTGGCAGTGCTGGGCAATGGTTGGACTTGATGAGCTTAAAGGTCTTTTTGAGCCTGGCTGGCTCTATGATTCTATGTCAAATGTCCCATTTGTTGGCACACCAGACTTTGTAATTTGGCTGGTGTCAGCAGTATTGAGAATGTTTTCCTAACCATGTGGGTGAAGGTCTGATGTATGGATGTGGTTTTGGATATTCAGTTGCACCTGCCTCTTGTAGTCCTGTTTGGGGGCTTTTTAAGCCAGCGTTTGGACTTAATATAGAAGTGCCACCTTTATGTCAGACCAGCCACTTCACAGCTACAGATTTAGTTTAAGAATTAACTTGATCCTGTGTTGATGAACTCCTTAAGGCTTCAGACTGCTGCTGAAAACCTCCTGGCCCACCTCCCTCTTATGTATTAAAGTGCTGAACATTGATATGTTTCTTAAAACAGAGGCAAGTTTGGGGCTAAAGATAGCCTCTGAAATGGTTCATTGTTGTTGTTTTAAACATACACTGTTAAAACTAACCTGTTCATACTTGTGAAGTGCCCTTTGGGTTTCAATGTGTGTTTTAAGTTTCCCTGTGCTGCCTGACTTATCAGGAACGGGCAGCTGAAAACCCTGCAGCCCTGTCTCTGGGCTTTGAGGCTCCTACACTACGGGTGCTGCCCAGTGTAAACCATCAGAGCCTTGTGTTTGTATCAGAAGACTCTGATTTCAGTAGCTTGTAATAAGCTATTCAGAGACTTTGGATGTAGAAAAAGTTAATGTTGTGATTTCAAAAGTAGATTGTTATTTTCAGTGTCTATATTCAGAGGTAGGATCAAGTTCTGGATAAGGAAATGTTTGTTCCTGTAGCTCTGTGCTTGGTATTGTCTTCATGCTGTAGAAATCTGGCCTCATCTGACAGCAGGTATTCCAGTAATGGAAAACCGGCCAGAAAACATCAGTCTGATACTTTTCTGCTCTGGAGTTCATTAAAATACCAAGTCCTGGATTAGAGCTTGGACCCTGCAGTCTGCAGAAGGTCACTGCAGGTCTCCTGCTGCTGGCACTCTGTCCATTGAGGCTTAAACATCCAAAGCTGCAGGGCAAGCCCATGGAGCCCAGATCTCCTGGTAGGGATGGGTTCAGCTCCTGGATCTGCAGTGGGACCCTGAACTGGAGGCTTTTGGGGACCCCAGGGTGCCAGGAAGCTGAGCCAGGACCCATCACCTCTCCCAAGAGCTTCTGCCTCTCCATCTGTGTCTCCGTTCATAGGAGCCTCTTGCAGCTGCTCCCTAAAATGGACTTTATTCCCCTCCTGCTGCACAGCTTGCAGAGCAGCTGTGGTGTCCAAGAAGCTTCCATTTCCTTGTATGAAATTCCAGGAATGTTTAGTTCTGTTTCCCTGAAACTTGGGATTTCATCCTAGTAAGGACAAATGATGCTGCAAATGGAAGGCCTCCTTTTCTGGGGTAACTCTTAAGCAAGGCTAGCCCAGGAAGTGTTAAATGCTGTATGAATAAATGAGTGATGCCAAAGACTTGATGGAGCCTGCTCCCTTTTTTGCTAAACAGGCTTTGAGCTAAGAAAATCCTAGTAAGGCTGTAGGAAAATCTAGTAAAAGAGAAAGGAAGTGAGCTTGGACTATTAAGTGGGGATTTCATTTAAATCTTGGTGTGTTTTTTATGGATCCCCATACTGGAATGTTGGGGTTTTTTTTTGGTTTTTTTTTGTATAAGGACACAACTGAAACCTGAATTTTCCTCTCCTGTCTTCTTTTCCTTAGCTACCTTATTAACTTCATCCTTGATGCCACTCTGGGGATGCTGCTGATCTGGTTTGGTGTGAAAGTTGCCTCCTGGATCGTGCAGCATAAGAAGTACACGTACCTGGTCTTTGGAGAATATGGTAGGTGTCATAACCATAACTGCTCCCAGCTGTGAATGGGGAGAAGAAAATGGGAGGAATTACAGTGTGGGGATAAAACATGTGTTATTTCTTCTCCAGGGAGCTCATGGAGTGTAGCAGTGATCAGTGTATTGTTAAGTGCTGGCACATCACTAGGGCGCAGGTACCTCTGCCTGCTGCCTTGCCAAGCATACGTGAGCAGGGCAGGTTGGCGATTATATCCTTAAATGGATAATAAAGCCCAGGGCATGCATGTGATAAATTAAGGTATTTGGGGGTGGTGTTGGTGACTCTTGTGAGGTTCTTTCAGGGTTTTTTTTCCTAGCCTCTTAGCTCAAAGCAGGGAGGAGTTCTTGCATTTGCCTTGAGCTGTTGTAGGTATCAAGAGTAGGGCCCAACCTGGCCCCAGACCTGAGTTCTCAAACAACTTGTGGGGTTGGGGGAGTGAGGGTTGCCAGATAACAACAACTACTACTACTACCACTACTACTTAATAATAATAATAATGATGATAATAATAATAATGATGGTAATAACGGCATGGCAGGGTCTTGCTTCTCTCCCTCAATTCCTGCCTTGAGACAAAGTTCCAGCAAAGCCTTTCTCAGCCAGCCCCACTAGAGGGTAGCACTGCTCTTCAGGAAGAGTAGAACCCCAGATTCCAGGGGAGCAGTGCTGCTCTGAGGCTGCAGGGGAGGGGAAATTAACCCTTTGTCTTTTTGATCATGGAATGGTTCAAAGGGACCTTGAAGATCATCTCATTCCAACCTAATATTTTGTTGTATGTTTTATGTTTTTCCTTATATTTCATTATATCTAATATAGCGACAACTTCAGCCTTACTCTAGAAAATACACCCTATTCATAACAATCACATTCCTACTTTTAAGATGTTAATCATTAAGTCTGTTCTGAAGGTAGTCTTATTTCTTTGGTTTTTAGTAGCTGGTCTGATAACTGAGCTGCTGGAACCTGGACCAAATGAAGATTATCGTATAGACCCTGTTAGCTTGTGAGCTCTTCTTCAGGCTCACATTCAGCATGTGTAAATGGGTCATGGCATGGAATGAAGGGGGTGGCTGGGTTTGTGAAACAGCAGAAGCAGCTACTGGTTAAATGACAACAATTGAAATGATGGGACATGAGAGGAAGGAAGAAGGCTTAAAGGCAGCGGTGATCTCCAAAGCAGGTTCAGCATCCTGACAGCATCTCTTTAGTGGGGACTACCTATTTTTTCTTGGTGGCTTATTTCTCAGAGTGCTAACATAACACACATGAGACAGCAGAGCAATCCAGTTATTCTTGGTTCATGGATGGCACTTTTTCCCTTTTGAGCAGCAAGGACTCGAAGCCCAACCACAGCCATCCCAGGGCACAGCTTCATGTGCCACGTCTGCAGTTGAGCAGAAGCAAGCATTCAAGTGTGTTGACAGCTTGCTTTAACCTTGCAGAGCAGTAATGAACTTCTGTTGAGCTGTCACTGGCCCCTTGCAAGGGCTGGCTTAGGCTACAGAAACAGTTCACTTCTCTGAGGAATTCTTGCTTTCATTAACAGTAATAGAAGTTACTGCTGTTGCTTGAATTTAGCTCTTGAATCGGGGATTCAATATCCCATTTACCGAGCACCGCTCTTGGCACAGGTCTCTGGCCAGAGTGACCACAATGGAAAAGTTAGGTAGGAGTCAAGTGGCATGTCTGGTGCTATCCTGCTGTAGGCCTAGGGAAGGAAAACATTGCTGTCCTCAGCTTGGGTGTTAAGTAGCTTCCAGAACAGTTTGGAAGATGCCAGTAAACTTCGTACCGTTTGATACAGGCTCCAGCAATAAGATTCCTTTTCTGGTCTAATTGCTGTACCAGACTTTGTGCTGCTTCCCTCAATTCTCCTGAGGCCCAGAAACATCTCTTGCAGTCCTGCAGAGGAGGAAAGGCAGAAGAGAAGCACCAAATCCATGTTGCAAACAGTGCTGAGTGCCACTGCTCCAGCTATGAGGAAAGACTAGTTGTGTCTTTGGCCAGTGTAACCAGTACCCATCCAGGGTGTGTACTGGGGGAGGAGGGGGAAATCTATTGCAGCTGCTTCCTTTGTGACCCTCCAGCTCTTGGTTGCATCCCAAACCACTGCAGTTATCCTTTGGTTTGGGCTCCAGTGGTTCCTTTTGCTCTGCTGCTGGTAAACCCATCTCTCCCACCTCAGGTGGTTCTTCCATGTGTGACCACAACAGATGCATTAATGGAGAAGCAAAGAAAATGGAAGGGAAAGCACCTAGATCTGTGCTGTTGTTTTAAGCATCCAACCATCCAGAACTGTTTAGATCAATTATTTCCATATGTCCAAAAACCAGGAGACAGCCACTGTGAGATCAGCCTCTCTTGGCCAAAGACGGCTGCAGCCAGGAATGGCCTGGTTTTTAGCTAGTGGAGAGTCAAAGGCTCCTATAGGCTTGTGTGCCTCCATCTTTGCCCAACAGCTTTTGATTACTCTTTGGATGGTCTCTAAGCACAGACAACAGCATTTTAAGTGGCTGCTGTCTCTTCTGAAGATGCTTGGCTCCAAAGATCAAAGATTGGAGAGCTTCATTCTTCAGCTGGGTTCAAGCAGAGAATGATGGTTGCGTTACACATACTTAAAGCTAACAAACTCCACAAATGCTCTGTGCACTGTTGCTGTAGCAGGGTAGCAGCAGACCATGTCTATAGGTGCTCTCCCTATAGGGGACTTCTGCATGGAAGAGAATTTAAGTTGCAAAGGACTTGGGAGGTGAATACTCAAGGTATTGGAGGTGCTGCTGGGCTTATACGGACTGAGCAGGGGAGATGCTGGCTGGAGTCACAGCATGCAGATGAAGCCTGAGTCAGCTTTGTGCCCTGCCCTCTTCTTCCTCCACTATCCCAAGGCAGCAACCAGACTCCCAGGAGGAAATCTATGGATGGCTGCAGTGTCCTGGCATTTAGTTGTGTCTAATAACTCTAAAGCATTACTCAAAAGAAGTACTCCAGTATTTCTAAAGTAAGCAGGTGCCATGAATTTGCATTAAGAGATGGTTTCTGCAGTGTGCAAGTAAAATGCTCTAGGGGAGCATTAAGAAACGAGGGGGAGAAAAAGAGGGTGTTCTTGCTTGGAAACATCTGTCTGGATGTTGACTTGTGTATGACTCTGGTTGTGGTCACTGATTAGACTGAGCTTGATGCTCTGCTCATCCAGTGTCTGGAAATGGAAAGACATGTTGCTTGGCAGCCTTTAAAGTCTGTTTAGTGCCCTGTTGAACTCTTCAGGTCAAGCTTAGTTATAGGAGACTATGCTCTGTGCCAGCTGCCGAGTTGAACTGAGGATCCGTGTAGGCTGCTTTTGGCCCTGTTGTGATGTTATGGAAATGTTGTACAACAGCTATTCCCACATCCTGGAGCAGCCAAGGGAGCTGGCTGCTGGTGCTTGAGGAAATACTGCTGAAAATAGCCCTGAGGGGGGGTCCTGTCCTTAGCGTGCTTGGCCTTTCTGCCCCAGGACTGGCTGGGGGAGGAAAGAGGGCTGCAGATCCATCCTCACATGGTCAAGTGTGTGGTTGGGTCCCTTGCTCCAAGCAGGGGTGCAAACCTTTGAACCTGCTGGATTGGGATGACAGCAGCAGTGTTTATCCCATTACAGCAGCAGTGTCTCCAAGTACCAAAGGGACCAGAGCAGTGACACAGCAAACTGGGGACTGATTCCAGCTGTGCAATCACTTCAGTTCAGATGTAGAACATGCCAGAGAGGGTCTGGGGTGTCCGCTGGACCCACCTGACTGCTCTGGTGCACCAGATCCCAACCTCTGAAAACCTGTTCTTGGCCTCTAAGTGAGCAGTTCTGTGCAATTCAGGTGCTATTTCTTACCCTCCTCTGTGGTGCTGATAATTACCTCCTTTGGGTTTGGAGGTAGCATTTTGGTGTATCTTAAGAGGTGTTCATTGACTCTTTCTATCCCCACCACGCCACCCAGCACAACTTCCAGTGCTCTCAAATGCTTGTTTTTTTCACACCCACCCCAAACCCTCTTTGGCTGTGGTTGAGCTTTTTTCCTACCTGCTCAGTGCATGCACAGTCCCCAAATGACTGTAAATAAAGCTGTTTGGCAGCAGCATGTGAGCTATGCTGACAGCTTGGTACATTAGACAGGGTGGATTAAAACTAATCCTGTTGTGTGGTAACAACTCAAATGGCTCAAGCAGAGCTGCTTTTGCTGTATGAGCAGCTGGGCTCCCACACATAAGGGGAATATCCGAGACATGCATTTGGATGAGGTTCTGGGCACTGGTGGTCTTAAGTATGCATCAAGGAGGTTTTGCTGATGGTGGGGAGCACCAGAAATGCTGCTGGAGGAGCAGAGTCTAAATGCCGTGTGTGCATCCTTTGGGGTGAAGGAGGATGTTTCTATCAAGGAGGCTATAAGTAGGTTTATTAAGCTAAAAGGTGAAGTCAGTTCATAGAGTTGACATGTCCTGACTTACCGTCCTATTGGGCTGGGGACAAGACTGGAAGTGTTCAAAGGGAGCATGATGCATGTGATCTTCCCTAAGAGGTGTGATGTGGAGGCTGCAAATATCCTCTGGGCCAGTTCCCCACTCTTCTATGATGAAAGAAGCTCTGGACACAGAAAAGGAGAGCTGTTTGGGGGTTTTGTTTGGTGTAGTTTAGCCTCTAGGTAGCAGATTGGGTTTTGCTGGCTGGCAGTGTTATGTGGCACTGACAGTCTCGTTGGTGCTCACCTGGATTTCAGTAATGGGAACACTTCATGCAAGAGGAAGCCTCTCCCATCCATGCAGCAGGGTACCTCTGGAGAGCACTGTATCTGTTAAAGACATTAAGTTGCATCTGAGGATGCTTCTGATCATCTTGCTGTAGAAAGTCAGCACCCAAATTTAGGTGTGTGGCTAGCTGATGCCAGCTCTCCAGTCTTGCTCCCTAACTGTGGAAGGAGATGTGGCCAATTTGTCTCATGGGCTTGTTCAGGGGCCACACCAAAGGCTTCCTCTTCCACAATGAGATTCCAGCAGGTGGTGATTTGTATGTTACTGGCATTAGTCAGAGTTAGATGAATTAGTGGTGAGTTAGACTTGCATGATGGCCACTCTGATGTGGATCAGTGGTCCTTCAAACCTGCCAAGGTGTAAGGAGCAGCCATCTGACATCCTTGGTTAAGAGGAAACAAGCCACTGATTTATATCTATTTTATATATGTATGTATATGTATACATGTTTGTGTGGCATGGTTCAGTTTGAGTGGCATGGTTTAGTGTGAGGTGTCCGTGCCCATGGCAGGGGGGTTGGAACTGGATGATCTTAAGGACCTTTTCAACCCAAACCGTTCTATGAATGGCAGTGATCTCCTACCACCAAAAGAGTGTGAGGGGGTGCAGGTATGTGGGAGAGAGCTCAAACTTTAGCTGCTGCTTTCTGGGCCCAATGAGATGACAGAGGGAAGTGATTCACAAGTGCCATCACGTCTGCAGTGCAGAAGAGCCGACTTGCAAAGGGTGCTGTGGCTGTTTGCTCTGTGTCCCCATGGGGGACAGAGCACAGCTGACAACACAGAGCAAAAGGGGAAGAGTTCAGATGCAGGAAGGACACGATGGATGTGTTTGTTTTCTCCTGGTTTGTTTGTACTTGGGTCTCTGATGGGTGATGCAGGAGCAATGGTCAGTCTTGGGATACAGGGCAAAGAGCAGCACTGTACATAACCTGTGGCAAAGGCAGCGAGGTACCAAGTCTGTCGGAAGAGGCTGTGCATGCTTGAGGAGGATCAAACCTCTTTGATATGGCCTTTAGCTGCCTGTAACCCTGCTCCTGTCTCCTCCTCAGACCACCCAATGAGCTGTTGCCTGCCAAGGAGCAGATGTGAGCTCCTGAAATCCTCTATGGGCTCTGCTGTTTGTGCTCAGGCGTAACCTTCCTGCCTCCCTCCTCCTTGCCTCGGTCTGTGCCTGCTGGTCCGGAGCTCTCTGCTTGCTATCCTCAAGCTCAGCAGCCTCTCTGCACCCTTGGCCTTCCCAGTTCTTCCCTCCTTTGCTTCCCTCTCAATCACGGCTTGAGCAATTAAAACGTGGGCATGCAGGGTTATCCTTGGCACGGAGGCATTAGCTGGATGCCTCTGCTTCTTAGCTGTAGCTTTGCAACGAGGCAGATGTTTTGGTACGTTGCTAACGAATGGTGGAATAAGGATAAATACACATATGCCCTTGCTGGGAAGCAGTTTCCCCTGGAGCTGGGCTTGGTTGGATACCAGCTCTTAGTAAGCCCTGGTAGGACCTGCTGGTCTCTATGGCCAGAGCTTATGCAAACCTCTGGTGTTGTCTTCCCCTGCCACATCTCAACAGTACTGTGCCGAGAAGAGTGGGGCACAGCTCCTGGCCCCTGCCATCCCACAGCATTGGTGGGTTGGGTTCCCTTGTACTGATGCAATCCCAATTAAAGCAGAGTTCCTGCCAAATTCCATTTCCGGTCAGTGTTGCCAGGGGTTATCTTCATATTCAAGAGGAAATGCTGCAGCTTTCCTAAGCCAGATCCTGTACCACAGATTTACAGACCTGAGATATTCTGTTGAGTCTGGGAAGATGATAACCAGCTGGCAGGGTGCTCGCAGAGGGCTGAAGCAAGCACATGTAATAGATATGGCACCATTACTGTTATTAGCAATACAAGTATGCTTTTACTTACTACTTGGTAAATATCCCATTGGAAACATTCATATTTAATTAGCATTGGTTCTTTTTAAGTGAATTGCTCTAAAACGTGGGGTGACGGAGCCCCTGTCTTTTGCCCAGATGGTGAGTATCACATAACCAGCCATTCACTTCATCAGCAAGAACATTAATTCTGTTTAGGATGGGAAGGTTATGCTTCTTGAAAATCTTGGAAATGATCTTGGAAATGATGACCAAAAGCCTTCAGACTACTGCTGGTAACTGGGTGGGTAAGGCTTGGCAGGGAGTAGGTTGTAAGTGATGTCTTTTTAGAGCAGAGGGTGCAGGATACCTACTGGTCCTTGTATAGGGGAGGGTCAGTTCAGGACTATCTTGTTTTGGGGGATTGTTCTGGGATTAGTTTTAATTTGGAAGGGATTGAGCCTGCTGTTCTGGTCAAAACACTCTGGGAATTTGTGAGGTACTTCTACAAGGCTGGTAGGGGTAGGGGGAAAGGTTGGAAGGCTTCATCTCAATGGACTTCTCCTGATTTGCAGAGGTGAGATGAAATGAAGTCTCTGATACCTTGACAGTATCAGAGGGTGCCAGAGAAGGGGCAAACCAGATGACTGATTCCCCAAAGCAACACATGCTTGAAAGGAAGTCTTTGAGTGGGATGCTTTCTGGGTTTCCAATCTTTCCCTATATAAAGGATTTTAGTGGTCTGTGTTTTGAGGAGATGGGATACTTACCCATTGCACAAGCAGGGCTTCTTCCCTTCAAATCTCTGTATCCATCTAGCTCAAAGTAGCTCAACGCCATGGGGAGGATACTGGCAATGTCCATCAGTTGCTGAAGGAGAGAGGAAACATCGATCTCCAAGGCTGTATCTTTCCCTCCAAGTGGATTGAGAGCGTGTTGGTTACCCAAACCAAGATTCACAGAAGTTGACCCACTCTCCTTATTGTTCCTAGGAATGACTTCTCTATTAAGTCATAGATAAGTCTATTAAGTCATGGGATGTTACTGAGCCCTTGAGAGCCCAGGAACATCTGCAAGTGCTGGGGTTGCTGATAAACACAGGGAATTTCAGGTGTTTAGGCAGAGCCAGAGGTGTATCTCTCCCCTTTTACAGAAGCTGCGTGCCTTGTAAGACACTTGTAGGACTTTGTCTCCAACAAAGCCTTTGATCTAGGAAGATGGGTGATGCAGGAGGAGATGCAAGGCAAGAAAGTTATTAGTAGTGGATCTCTCTTGGTGGATTTTTTGGTCCCCTCTTGGTGATCTTTTGAGGTCCCTTCCAAGCCTTGGGATTCTGTGATTCTGTGATTTTTCAGGCAGGTTTGTATAATAGGGAGCGGGGCAGGAGGCAGATAAATACAGGTAGTGTTAGCATCTGCTGGGTACATAGGGCTTTTTGAACCATGTCTAAAATCTGTCATTTGCATGTCCTTCAGATTAACCAGAGGTTTGCTTAATTCCTATCTTTATTTCAGAATCAGCCCTAAAAGGAGTTGGAAGACTTGAGCTTAGATCTTGGTATGTTTTGATCTTTAGTGGAATAATGACTTACAGACCTGTCAAGGACACTAAACCTTTCTACCCCAGCCATGTGCTCCTACAGCTATAGATGGGAAATCTCTTCACTAGTGTCAAGTTTGGTGTTGAGTACTTGTCTCACTGCAAAACCTGCAATATGGAAACACTTCCCTGTCTCTATTCAGCCCAGGCATCAAGCACATGGCAACTCTTCTGCAAGGGCATCTCCTCCTGCCTTCTTTCTCAGATTCAACATGCTGTTTTTGCAGGTGACCCTCCACAAGCTGCTGCCTGGATTGGCCAGTGTGTCCTCTACTTGCTGATAATGGTTTTTGAGAAGACTGTGATTAGCCTTGTCCTGCTTATCCCTGGTTGGACGAAGGTAAGCCTCAGCTCTTGTGGCTTGTTTTTTGTCAGCTTTGCCTCATTAGTGGTCTCCATCATCAGCCTTCACCACTTATGACTTGTTGACATCCCTCTGTAATCATTAGCTATTACTTAGGTTTGGGGAAACATGACTTCCCTAACACTTTGGCTTTTGGCACATTTTCTTGCTGCTCAACAGCTAGAGGAATAAGATGCTGCTTTTATTTCATTTTCCATCCTTGGAAGGATAAAATGGGCTGGGCTGGCAGCTGAACTACTGCAGTTCTGCTGGAGGATTTCAACATGATCTCTTCAGGTCAGTTTGTGTTGGTGTTTTATGATCCCATGCCTAAAGCAGGGGGACCCTTAGAGATTAGTTTGGAAAGAACTACACATGTAGTATGCTGTCCTCCTCAACTGCTTCTATATGGCAGTTTGTGCAATGGTAATTGTGTTGGTCACAAGTTTCTTTTTAAAAGATAAAAATAATAACTTGTCCACTTGTAGTCACATACTTGGTGGTAGTAGGTGTGATGGGTAAAAAAGCCAATTTTGGGAGTCAGTGGGTAACTCCAGTTTTAAGTTGCATGTACACATAGTGCTCACAAGCTGATAACTTGACTGAGGACTTAGTTACAGCAATCTGGCAGCACTTACCTGTTTCTGTTCAGAGCTTGTCCTTCAAACCCAGTAGCCTGCAGTGCTCAGACTTGGATGTGAACATGTTCAGCAGCACACACTGCTAGATCCAGAGATGCTTCTGGATTCCTCTCCATGCTTATCACATGTGGCTGGTGTCCTTATTTTGCAGCAAGGCTCCAAGGAGCCAAGGCAAGTCCCACTAGTAGTTGTTATGGGTAGTTATGCTGAAAGACTAGGAGTACTTCTTGCTCTGTACAAAATCATGTGTTTGGCAGCTGGACTAAGGGAATAACCCATGTTATCTTTCTGAGAGCTGGGATAAAGCAAAGGCAGAGCCCTATGTAGGACACTGCTGGTGTAAGAAGGCAACCAGTTTGCAGCAAAGAGCTGTTCAAATAATGCTTCTAAATGCTTTCTCCTCTGCAGCTTCAGCAGATCCTCCTGGGTTACATCCCAAACCCTCAGCTGGAGCTCATCCTGGTTATGCTTGTTGTGCCTTTTATAGTCAATGTAAGTGATGATGCTGCAAGCACTGGGTGGAGTGGTTTGGAAATCATGGTCCATCCCCATGGGGAGCTTGGAGTTAGCCTGCAGTAGCTGGGGCAGGGTGGAGAGGAGTGGAAACAAGTGTGTGTGTTATCACAAATATACAGGTCTGTCACTGCTGCATGCCATGGTCTCTGTTCCCAATTCCTGTTCCCTTGTCCAGGCTGCTGCGTGGCTGCCTTTATCTCTCTGAAGAAAGCTGGGGCTCCTTAGTTGAGGGCTACAGGCATGGGGATGCCCCAAACAGCTTTATGTTCCTATAGGATGGCTTGACAGTGGTGACCTTTGGCAACCTGTCACTAGCCATTTGGCTAGGCTTCAGATTGTTTTACAGCAAGGTGAAGTGTTCAGGTTGCCTGAAACTAGCTCAGCAAAACCTCTTGAAAGCTCAGTTTTTTCCTGGTTCTCCTCATTCTGAGTAATGCTTGACCTGCTGCTCTGTTCCTGTTAAGACAGGAAGTGAGAAGAAGGCATTAAGATTTAGATGCTCCATGGGCAAGGAGCAAGTAGAGCTCTCTTTCAACTCATACCATGAGCAGTATAATGAATGCAGCATTGGCAAAGTTGGGTTCATCTGCCTCTGCTACCACCCTCTCTCTGCCACCTCAGGCTGTATTTCCTTGCCTGAAAGCCAACTCTGGTTGTCAAAGAGCTGACCAGGGGCTGGTGCAGGCAGAGCAGATGAACCGTGGATGGAGCTTAGTTCAGTGTTTATGTCCTGGTGGAAACTTGGCCTGTTGCGGTCTCTTTTTCTCTGGGTCTTCTACAACTACGGAATCAATATATGGGAAGGGACCTTCTGAATTTGACTTAACCAACCCCCATGGGCACTTTTGATGCAGGGTTAAGTTAGATATTAAATTAGGTTGATCAAGGCTGGACATCTGGAGAAACCAAAAGGAAAAGAAATAGCTGTGATTGAGTCACTTTGTATTTTGGTCTCTTAAATCTACTAATGTAATTTGTTTCTCCCCAAAGCCATCATGTTCTGGGTTGTGGACAGCTTGATCATGAAGAAGTACAAGCAGAAGGACACCATAGATATCAATGGATCCATAGAAACTCCTCATGCTGGGAGGACTGAGGAATCTCAGGTAAGACCAAAGTGTTTGAGACCCAACTGCAAGCCTGTGATATGGTCTGTGTGCTTTACTATAGCACAACATCATGTTGCCAAGACCTAGGGTGATGCTTCATGAATGTGGGTGATGACCCTGCTAAGTCAAACTGACTTCCCATGCTTGCAGCTCAGGTCAATAGAGGGCTGTTTCCTGGGAGGATCTTGCCCTGTGAGCAATACCACAGCCTGTGAAGCATTGCTGAAACATTCGAATCATATATAATAGAATCACAGAATGGTTTGGGTTAGAAAAGACCTTAAGATCATCCAGTTCCAGCCCCCCTGCCATGGGCAGGGATGCCTCACACTAGACCATGTTGCCCATATTGCTCTGAATGATGA
>JAVHNC010074173.1:0-10131 GCA_034782935.1 Micropsitta keiensis | reverse complement strand
CATCATTTAATTGCTGCAAGCAATAAATTTTCCTCTTTTAAAATTTTATGGGAGTAATTACAGTTTTTTATGAACCCATTTGTATTACATGGGTAAGAAAAAACATGTTTTCTGCTATATTTCACACAGCTGGAAAACTGTTGTGAGCATATTCTTTTTTATTAAAAACTTATCCAGAGACAGAAATGACTGAGAAAAGGCATTTTCTGTCAACTTACATTTTTTGGTATCAGCTTCTAAAGCAGAGTGAAAATGTACTAGAAACACATGAATAGATAGAAAAGTCAAGTTATGACAAATAAGACTTCTTGCCAAAATTTGATATTTCAACTGAGTTTAGAGTCATATTTTTGTTCTTCAGCATTATTGGGTTGGTATTTTCTCCTCATCCTTTCTTTTCTTAATGCCCCTTTCTTCCCCCTCCCTAAGTTAGTATTAGGTCTCAGTTTAGAGTGAAAAGCAATTTCTAGTCAATTTTCAAAAATTAAAAAATTAAAAGTTTTTATCCCCTCTCCTTCACTTTCCTGCCTTTTGCAACTATTGCTTTCCAATCTGTTACTATTTTACTTTATTTTTCATTTATATACAAACTGGTAACTTTCTATTCATCTTAAAAATTGCTATATTGTTCAGTATTTGAAGGATTCCCATGTTGTATATTTATGAACAAGAAAGTGCCAAATGAGTGAAGGCTTTGTGTTCTATTTTTAAGATGAATTCTTAAGATTGCCTGAATAATATTTTTTAAGGAGTAATGTACTTGCATACCGGATATGGCAGGAAAAATAATCTTTTTTTTAATTTTATTTTTTATAATGGCTCCTGCTTTGGCTTTGGAAACAGTAGGGGAAATTTCAATTCTTCCTGAAAAAACCCTAGAATTTAAAGCACTAATTATAAAGTATCCTACAAATGTATCAGTTTATCTGATGAAATGACTAAAATACTTCAGTTATCTATGGTTGTATCAGTAAACATTGTATGTTTTCTGACAAGAACCCTTTGAGGGTACAGGGCTTTATCTTTTGCTTTCATTTACATTTATTTGCTTTACAACTTTGAGAATATGATGGAAATATTAAAGGTAATCTCTCTTTACAGATTTTTTTTCTTTTTTTTAATGGAAAACAGTTGATTACATTTGGAAGTGAGTTGGAACAACCGTAAAATCAGATCCTTCTTCTCCATTTTAGATGTTTACAAGTTAAAGAAACTCTCTTAGTTCTACACATAAATTAATCTGTATGTGCAGTAAATGAACCTTCTGGCAGTACAAACTTATGTAAATAAGAAAAAAAAATCTACACGGCAGAGTAATAGTTTTGATCCCTTCTTTTTCCTACTGCCTCCATTGTTTTCAGTTGACCATGCTTACTTTTGTTTCTCATTGTCTGTTTCTACAGTTTCACTTGTCTTTGCTTTAGTAAAGGTGCATTTTTGCCTTTCGAATGCTATGAAAGCAATGATCCTTGCTTTAAAAACATAAATCAATATTTAATCAAAAAAGATAAAATGATGACAACTTTTAGAAATAAGGAGAAAAAATAATTCTGGCTCTGAAACCCAAGTAGTTGCCAGGTTTCCTTTTCTTTCAATAAGAGAGAACTTTGAGGATCCTTCTTTAGGGATCAGGGACAAGTGCAGAAATTTCAATTTTAACCCTCCCATTCCCTGGCCTACAGAATGGAAGGCTGTCCTAATTAAAAAATAGGGTGTTGTGGAACTGTGTCATTGTATTTGAGCTTTAACACTGTGTTATGAAGCCAGATCTGGCTTTTGTCTGGGCAAAACAAGGAAAGCAGTTGCTCATTTGTTATGCCTTTACCAGTAACCATCTTGTATCTATAGCAAGCAGTGTCCCATTACTATTGTTTTTCTGGGTACCCAAAACCTCCCATTTTTGCCCATTAGCTGAAAAGATTTGCACAAGAAACTGTTTCAGATCCTGTTTTCCAGGAGTCATATCAGGCTGCCCCAAAATAATGTTCAACTTGCAGCAGGTCTGATCAGTCAGGTTCCTACATTTAGCTGTTGTATCACCTAATAATCAGCTCATCACAATATTTTGCTTAATCATCTTACAGCATGAATACTGTTCTATGATTCTCTTTCTGTACATTTGTTTTCTTCACACTGAATTATGTTGTAGTTGATGGTCAATAAAGTTACCATATGTTACATAAGAGTTTTAATATTTCATTATGCTAAGCCTACGAATGTTATTGATGACACTCAGGTTCTGCTTAATGCTGTATTTAGGTGTTTCCTGCTGCATGCATTTATTTCTCAGTAACTTTTATACAGCTGAAACAAGCTGGATGGGAGTTAACTTGCCAGCTACCCTGCCTGTTTTTTGTGAGTGTTAAGATTGTGTATTCAGTTCATGTAAATTCCTATGTGTGATATTACTTGATCTGCATGCATTTATTTTTCAGTAGCATCTATCTGACTTATAAACACTGGACTACATATATCCTGTCATGACTCACCTGGACTTAGCTGCCTGCTTTTCTAAAGTAACTTGAGTACAGGTAAATTCTTTTCCAGATACCTATTTCTGAGCTGTACACCTTATCAGCTGTCCCACTTAAACTCTACGGCTGAGACAGCTGGTCTGTTTTTCTAGATTTTGAGATGACTCACCAGTATAAATGTCAGCCTTAACTTTGTTATTATACTGTTTGTTCGTGTCTACATAGAATTACCGATCATGTAGGCATATGCCCCTGAAGCAAACTGTGTTGCATAACTTTTATGGATATTAATGTCAATTCTTTAGGGTTGGTTGGTATTTCAGAAGCTTCTTTTCCAATATATATGAACAATTATCAAGAGAAAGATAGGAATTATCCAGGTACGATTAGCGAATCAAGGGAAAAAGTCCCTCAGTAAGGTACTTAGGTCACAGCACCTATGGAAAAACTGTCTTGTGTATGCCTGTCACAGGGCCAGAAAATGAATGAATGTGACTTGTCAGCTGTGCGATATGATTTTTACAGCTATGATTCATTAGTGTTCACTTTTCTCCTTCATGATTCAGTCCTATTTATTTTTCCATCAGAAATTACAGGCAGAAATTTCAAAACAATGGAGAATAGGGGCTCGGTGCTGCTTATGTAGTAAGCTAGGTACTTTGTGCTGTCTTGGGTGTGTAGATTGAATGATCTAGATGAAAGAGAAGGCTTCTTTTTTTGTATAACCTGAAAGGTCCAGGACTTACTTTCAGTAAGATATTCAGGTAGCCATCAAGTGTCAAGCAGAAAAGAACAAGAAGAAAACAGTGGGTTCTGGTCTAGTTCTAGATGCTGCAGAATCTGTATGTGATTTTTAGTCACATAGGACTGTTAAGCACAAAAGTAATTCTGAAAATTGCCACCTCAGCTAGTATATCTTGTTGAATGTTCCTAAAATATTGAGACTGCTGTGATTTTGTGTAAAATGTCTTAGCACTGCAAGGTCTAATATGGAGCCTACACAGAATTTCTCCTCCTATGCCAGCACAGATGAGCAGCTTGGAGGAGTTTGCAAGCTGGGTGTTATTCCATGGACTTTTTTCTGTGCTGCAGCACAAAATAATTTTAAAACACTAATCTGAGATGTAGGATTTCAGAGCTTCAAACAGTAGCCCAGCTGAAGTGAATTTACATCAGGTACTTGTTAAATCAATGACTAGAATGCCTTGTCTCTCTATTCCCACTTTTTATATGCTTGTTGAAACTACAGGGTATCATGCTTAATCTGGTTTAATATATGTTTAACTATACAGAATGAGACATTCATCAGTGGAAACTGGAGAAACTGCATTGATTTCACATAATCATAACCCAGTAGCTGAGCATGCTTCTGTGGAAGATAGAGTTTTACATTCCCATCCAACACAGAAAAGGAATCCTAGCCTTCCGTAATCCGTTCCCAATGCATTACAACGCTTAATGGTGGCAGAGAGATCACTGTCTTTTCTGGAGTTACAACTAGGAGGATAAATGGGGAAAATTTGTACCAATTTTAAAGAATTCTTTTGGTTATAAATACTGTGTTTGGAGTCTAAATGTTGGATTTGAGGGGCTATAGTTCTAGCAGCTAAGTATTATTAAGAACATTAAGAACAAGGAGGTAAACATCAATGTCTGGTGGGTTTTTCTTGGGTATTTTTTTTTTTTTTCTGTAAGACAGCTTCTAAAACTAATTTTCTATAATTAAAAGGTGAGGAAAGGCTTCAAAACTGGTTGTTTTTTCTGACCCACAAACTTAGTCTTCTGCAAATTGCCTCTTCAACTGCTTTCATCTGCCATCTTGTGGTATTTTGTCTTAATCTCAAGTGCATAGAAATGCACATCATTGCTTGTCCTCTTTTATAAATTTTTCCTGCCTAACATTAGTAGTTACTGGAGTGATACAAACTTTGTGAGCTAATGTATACAGTAAAAGTGCTTTTATGCATTATTTTCTTTTCAACATTGGAAAAGGAAAAAAGAAAAAGAAAAGAAAAATCAGCCCAATTGCAAAGTAGTTCCCACTGAACATTTTTGTTTTGCAAGAAATCATAGGTATTAAAATGCCTTTTAGAATTTATGTTTAAATGTCTCAATAAATTAACACTTTTCAATAAAGAATCATTTTTGTTGAAGTTTTCAAAAACAGTTACTGGTAAAACCAGTAGAAAGGCATTGTAAACACATGAAAGCTTAAAAGTAGATCTTTCTTTCTCCCTGAATTGTTTATAAGATCTAGCTGATTTTATACAAGAAAATTTAGCTAATAATATCATCGCAGTGACTCTGAGATACTGATGTATTTTTTTAATATCTGTCAAATCTATTATTTTATTCATAGTACCCGAAGCTTCCTAGGAAAGGGCAGGGCAACTTCTGCTGGAAAACTTGGGTGGAATAAACTGTCAGATAGAATGCGGACTTGTTTTTCTAAACTCCATCAGTATTTATCCTCTGATAAATTTAGAAACATAAGAAAGAGTATTTGTATATATATATTAAATATGGAGATATATTAAAGATTTTTTTCTTTTGCTAAGGAAAAATGCAATAGTATTTAAAATAGAAAGATGAAGGGAAAGATTTGTAAGCTCTTTTACAACTCACCTGATTAAAAGTGCTTTGATCCTGCAGCTGGTTTCAGGCTGAATTCTGTTAATTTGAACTAAAATTATATGAAGTTTGTATCTTCTGCTTATTTGGATTTATCTAAACTATTCACCTAGCTTAACTTATTAGATTTAACTTTACAGTTAAGAGCTACAACTTGCCTTTCATTTGTTCATATATAGGACATGACCTCCACTGAAAATGTATTTGTGAAAATATGCAATCATAACATGCTTTTTAGGCTAACCTTGAAAATATTACTTAAAAACATGTCATTGCAAGTTCTGTCTTATGTTTTTCCAGTTTGGAAAGATGCGAAATGTTCTAAGATTTATTAATCAGTTTGGCTAAGTATAAAACACGGTTAAAATGAAACTTTTCAAGTGTTAGCATTGCCATTTAAAAAATATCTGTGAACATACAGTAAAATTTATTTAAAAGGGATTTTTGAGCCCATTCTGGTCTATATTCATACTGTTAAGTCTCCTGTTTTCTTGGCAAAGAGATGTACACAACAAAATAGGCTACATTTTGTTGGTGTCTGAAAAGCAGTTTGGCTGACAGCTCTAGATCTAAGCCTGTTCTTTCCCAAGATATGGTCAAAGCAACAATGTAAGGCAACATGAGCTGAGCTTAAACATCCTATATTTCATAAATATATTATAAAGCATGCAAATTGTCAATTACTAATTTTCAGTAAGGAGAAGTTTTCAGAAGAGAAATAAAAAGGAATATGATTTCCAGCTAATTTAACTATCCACATTAGCAGTGCATTTCTGTCAGTATTTGACAAAGGTCAATTTTGATACTAGTAACAACAAGATTTAGTATTGGGATATCATGGCATAGACTGGGAAATCTAAATTTTATTAATTTGAACGCTCAGTTCAGCTTGAGACCCAGACGTTTAGTCTCATTAAAGAATTCTTTCTCTAAATATTAATAAAACTCAAAGTTACTGACCTTTGAAAATTTTGACTTTTTTTTTTCTTTTTTTTCCGTGATACAGCACAGATTAATGAGGAGGGTTCTCATTATTTTGGTGTTTATAGGTTACTATTCCTGAGCTCTCTTCTCCGTAACCACCTCCATTCTCATATGGATATGAAGTCAGTGGCAGAATTCTATTACTCCAGGAGGGCAAGGGTTTCTTGCCTGGGCTCTGTCCTCTGTGGAACAGGAAGAAATTACATCACTGGTTAAATGTGATTGGCTGGTGATTAATAACTTAAGATCCTATTACCCATTTATGCTACAATGAGAAGATACTAGTCAGGATGAAGTGTATGAACTGTTTCCTGTCTCATATGCCAGATGATGAAAATTGTCATATCAATGATATTCAGATGTCCCTGACTAGAAGTAACAGAAAGATCAGGTGGTTATGGCTCTGTTACTCACTCTGCTGTCTTGAGCTAATGTTTCTTGAAAAGATACCATTTTGTTATGAAACAGACTAGTTGCTCCTGCTTTGTAGGGTTTGTGATAGCTATGTGAAAAATAAGAAGTCAACAGCAGCTGGGATGGGCACAAAAAGATACTAATGTAGAACTCTTACTTAAAAAAAAAAATAAAATTATTATTAAACACTTATTATTAAGCATATAGTTGGGCGCTTTTCCATATTTCCTAGTTAGAACAGCTTATGTTACTCTTTAATACATTTTCAGTGTTCAGATAATTTGGAGATCCTACTTTTACTGCTGTAAATAAGTGATTTGCAATAGTAAGTTAGTAGTAACTGAACATCGTTGAAGAAGTCTTCTTCATTGATTTGGGCATGGAGTGATAAGAGAAATATGATTCAGTCATAATGGTTTATCTATTCCAGTGATATCAAGTTTTTCCTTGATATGATTTAAAAAGGGCATTGAATCTGCTAGGTGAATAGAACTGTAAAATTGCTAGGATTTGTAGGAACAGGGGGGATTTACTGAGTTTTGTTTTCTGTGTCTCCTTCTAGTACTAGAGCAGTTCAAACAGTGGTCACCTTAAAGGAGATTATATTAAGTAGTTTTATAGAGAAATCTTTTAAAATTGACAGAGCTAAAGCTGCTGAAGTTGGACATAATCTGTAAAATACAGACAAAGGCAAGATTTTCTTGAGCATATCTTGAATATTTTAACTCCCTTAAATGATGCAATATTTTAGTTCTATGTTTTGCACAGGGAAACAAGGGTAAAGAGGCTTTCTAGGAAAATGAAATCAAAGGAAAATCAATATCTTATCTACAAATCCTTTTTACAATTTCAATTTACTGAAGATGCAAATGCATTTAGGAAGTTTCAGTATAGTGTCAAAAATGCTTCAAAGCCTGTGCCCAGAAGTGAATGTAGATTACAGCACTGATATATCATCAAATACAGAAATAAAAATCCAAAGTATACTAGTTCTGCAGTCAAGTTAAAAAAAAAAAGAATCTAAAATGCAGGAAGACTTCTATTTTTTTTTTTTTTTTTTTGTTATGATAAGTAAAGAATGCTAAACCAGACTACATTTACCTATCTTATACTTGGCCAGGAAAAATAAATGACACAGAAATAACTGTTCAATCCCTTTTTCTTTTTTTTTTTTTTATTTTGTTGGACGTTCCATTTGAACTCTGACTTCAAATGCTGAAGAACTTGTTCTCTCGGTTATCTGATGCTTTATACTTGCAGCATAGTTTCTATCATGTAAGTTCAAAAATTTGGTGTTGGTTCACAAGAAAAAGTGTTAGTGACAATAATTTCTGTTTCACTTGTATATCCTTTAACGACTGAGTTGTCCGGTACCTCAGTCTAACATGAGTTTTGTTGAGACTTCCATAGGATCCTAGAGCTTTTAGCTTTAGACTGAATTTATTTTTTCTGAAGGAAAATGCTAAATGAAAAGTAGGCCATCTGAAAAATTTGAGATCCTAGGGAATTATTGCAGTTCAGGTATCACAGAATCACAGAATCCCAAGGGTTGGAAGGGACCAACAGTTGTATCAACAACTATCTAGGATGGATAAGTATTTTAAAACCAGGAAAATTTGTGAGAAGTTGTGCAGTTTCCAAGTCAGAAAAGAATGTCTTTATTTGCTATAATCATGAACTCAAAAGTGTACCTAAAAATCAAGACTTGATTTCTTTCTATTTTAGGCTTTTCAAAAGATACCGTGGATTCCTGTAATGCCTGTTTTTCTGCCCCTATGAAGACAGTATCAAATGTTACTTTAAAAAAAAACCAAAAACAACAACAAAAAAAAAAAAACAACACAAAAAAACCCCACAAAACAAAAACTACTACAAAAATGTTTATATATTGTAATAGTATATTTCTGCATGAGCTGTACAGGATCACTGTATGATGACTTAATTGGGTCAGTCTAAGCAATGATATTGAGGTTTTAAAAGATCATATGGAGTGATTTCTGTCTCCCTGTTGGCTCTTCAAACCTGTGGAAAGATTGTAGCTTCTTTATGACTCTCTTGACAGCAACTAACAATCATGACACTGGCAGCTTTCCAAGGCAACATGAAGAACTTAAGGAGTTGTCACACTTCCAGGGTGTTGGAAGGTGCCAACTCAACTGTGATTCACTGCTGATTGCTTTTGCTATCACACAATCCTTTAAGGTTTCAAGCCTTTGGGGAAATCTCACAGATTATGCTTGGCAAGATGTCAGGTGTCAACTAATGCATCATGTAACAGGTTAGATAATAATTTGGTAAAAGCCAAGTTGTTTCTGCTTTTTTAATATTTTGTTCTGAATCATTATTGCCCTTTTTTTTTTATTGAAAGTAATTATTGTGGTGGTGTTTGCAATGAAACAACTTCAACAGTTTCTGTAAGAAACTGCTGATAGTTTATATTCATTGAGTGAAAAACTGATGCTGGGGCAAACATAATTTAAGAAAAATCTTTGGGAAAACCAGCAGGATCCTGAGGGAGTCTTATTAGTTGCTAAAAGTTTTGTGCTTAGAAGAAACAGTTTCTTAACTCTTGCATCTGTTTATTGGATCAGTTTTGGACATATTGACGAAGATTTTGGTTCATATTTCAGTGGTATAAAGCAGAAGACATACAGTTGCCTAAATGACTTTGGATTGACAGTTGCATAGCTGAGAATGTAATTCACTGCTGTACAAATATTCTATGACTTAAAAAGAAATGCAGTGCACAGTTATAATAAGTTTCAGTGAACTATTGGGCTAAGTTTTATTACAGAAGCTCACAGTAACTTCCAAAATATTTTTAACCTATGTCTTTGAAACATACCTTCATTTAAAGCTATTGGGCGCTGTAATCTGTGAGAAAGTTTTAAGACTAATAAAAGGATAATTTTTATTTCATATTAGTCATTGCGTACGACTTCTCTATGTACACATGTAACAAAGCAAACTGTAAATTGTTAGTTCCAAATATTCTGATTAATAATTGGTTAATCAGGATAAAGCTGGAGTAGTTCACAGTTTTTAAACCTGATAACCATAATCACATGTTCGTGATAAAGTGACTGGTCTACTGCTGGAACACCTCCTGCACTTCAAAGCATACGACTACAGCTGATTAAATTTTAGGCTTGGCCTGAAAAAAAAATAATCTAACATTTGTTACATAAAATAAGATGATGAGATAGAAAGCAGGAAAGGAAGTAACCTGAGGAAATACGTTAGTTGTCTGGATGACTGATTATTATCTCTGCCTTAAGGGACAAGACTAATACCTTGAACAGAAACCTGTTTAGCTGTGAAGGTCACATAACTATTCTCTGAATTTGGAGTTCTTATTCTTTTTAGAAGGAATAAGCATCTCTGTATTCCCCAGGTCAATCATGGATTGTTTTTAAGCCATCTCCTTGGAAACAGAAAAGCTTGAGAAATACAGTCTCTCTTCCAGCAGAGGAAAGCTGTGAACTAGGCAGTGAGAAGAAAATGAAGGTTAGTTAAAGTCTTGTCAGATAAATGTAAGTATGAACATGTTATCCATCAAAGTGAACATGAGAGTATTATGCATTGTTTGTTAAGGTGAATTTTGTTATGAATTGATATAGAAAAGTCA
>JAVHNC010073998.1:32421-44034 GCA_034782935.1 Micropsitta keiensis | reverse complement strand
CGATCTTTGTATCTGCAACCTTTGAAGACAGAAGGAACTGCAGTTAATGCATTTACAAATAGGCTGGAACCTGCTATGTTTTTAAAGGCAACTCACAAAGGGCACAAACATCCACTGGAATCTCATTACATTATTTAAAGGGACACTTTCAGTGCCACCACCCCCCCCCAGTTTGACCTCCTTTTAATTTCATCTCTGAAATTTTCATGCACTTTCTCTGACTCTTTTAATGATTTGTCACTTCTCTCTCTCAAACAATTAAAAAGGGCACTGATATATGATAATACCAGAAGTAAGCCTATCTGTGACAAGTTACCAATCCATTCTTACCCTTCATCTTTTGGAGGTAAAATACTGAAAATTCAGCTGACAAAATACCTACCACCTTGCACATTTACCAATACAGTCTTTTATAAATGCGAAATAAGCAACAATATGACAAAACCCAGTGGTCCAGAACTCATGAGTAACTCTGAAACAAGCCAATATGCACTAATGGTAGATGACAACATACTTTGTGAAGATAATGACTGTAGATGTCAATTCAGCACACCCTGAATATATTCAAATGAACGTCAGACTCCAAAGGCTGCAAATAAGAGTCATATTTCTTATTCTTGGCAGTAGCCTGGCAAGATTCCTTAAAAAACACTCTGCAGAAGTAGAAAAGGGGAAGTAGCAGGAATAAAGCTTCAGAAACAAATATAATTTTATATTATCATATATTCCACTGAATGTGATGTACAAACACTGCTTATATAAAAGATTTAGCTGTTTTCTAAGTTTTATTTTTCTATTTAAGGTACAAAATCTGTAATTTTTTTTTATTTTATTTTTTTTTACAAATCTTGTCTGATTTTTTCATTCCTTAATTTTCAACATGAGTGTTTACTTATTTCTAATTTTTTCAATTTCTTTATAGAATCTAGATATGACAGTTCTGAACAGCAGCAGTTAAACATAAGTTTGTTTACCATAACTCACATCCTGGCAATGTTAAAACCCGCAATTGTCTTGCTGTCTTTTAAATAACACACCAGACAATTGAGTAGAAATATTTCCTTACATTAATCTAGTAGCAGGAAAGGTCAATGGTAAGACATCTGTGTAACTGAAAACATTTCTGTGGGAACTTGACATATCCTCCATTTCATACTTCATGCAAAACATTTCCTCATAAACTATATCTAATTCTTTCAAAAAAATATCCATTTTCTGCATTTCATTCTATGACTACTGCAGCAACAGATAATGGCCAGATAATATCAGAATGCTTCAGAATAACATATCCAAATCTGTTTTACCTAGCAGTATACGAAAGTACCATAATATGCCATTTGCAGCTGAAATTAGGGATTGTAGTTTAGAGAACATCCAGAATGCTTTGAGGCAACAAAACTGGAGCCACATGGTATCTACAAATAAAATTTATGAGAAAACATCTTTTCCATCACTCTAGTTCTTACTAAGTCCCCATTCATCCTTGCAAAATTATGACTCCACAATATGAGAATCCTCCTTTCGAACCCTGCATTGTCCTTAACAAATGCAGCTAAATCTACACCCATCAGCATATATAAATTCATTCACATACACATGCAGTCAATCATATTTTAATGGACTTTTGAGCATTTCCATCTCACTAATATGCACAGATCACACAAAGGGAGAAAAAGTCTATATAGGTTACCTGTAGTAATATTTGGTTGGGAAAAAGAATAGTAACCCAAGGGAAACGTTCCTTTACCCTGAAAGTCTTAAAAGACAGCTAAATAATTATAGACTTAATCACAAAATTATGATATCTACTTTTAAGATATTAATAATAATGTCACGCAGTCCCACAAATCAAAACTGAAATAACTATTCTCTCAGAAGAAAGGAAAAAACCTGTTTTTTGCAATCCCGAGCTTTAACTGTGTCTTGGAAATGTAATCTTGAGAAATAGTTCCAGAACACCACAGTTTGAACCACAAGAAAGCTCACATCAAAGCAGAATTGTCAAGATCCAGATTCATTCTTGTTCTCAGAAACAATGGCAGTACTCTGAGAATTTCTGATTCTTAGTGGTGACTTTCAACCAGTTATATATCTCTGAATTTTTTAGGCACTACAGCTGTTTTTTGACAGATTCAAACTGATTGTAGTAGTTCAATAGGTTCTTAAATATGAATTTAGTAGTGTGGGCTAACTATAAATGCATCTAGCTTTCCTTTCTGTAAGCTAAACTAAGGTTAAAATGTGATACAATGTGATTTGAGAGGACCAAAATCTCTATTACCATTAAAAACACACTAAAAAATTAACCTCAAGATGTTTTTTTATGATGCATTTTATTAATGAGCTTGAGTTTGCAAAATCTTTGCTATGGGAAACTGTACAACCTAAGTGTTCTTTGTCAGGAATGATGTGGGGAAACTGGCTGAACTACAGAAAGGGTGATAGCATACATGGCCTATGAAAAGCCACCAGACACTAGCAAAGGATAGCAATGCAGCTTCCAGAGTCTAAAAAAGCCACAAATTCTCTTGTGTCGCCTCAGTGGGCATCAAAAGCAAAGATAAAGAATGCAGATAATGACTGCAAGTTTTAAGCTGTTTCAGAGTTCTAACTTTTTCAACAAAAACAACTTCTCTGGGCTCTCAACATCATTGCTCCAGCTGGGCCTGCAAAAAGTTATTTCCTATCCCACGTAAAGCTTTCAATTACAGAAAAAAATGTTGCTCCATTCAGGTGATACCAAGAGATTTCAAACAAAACAAGCCTCAATATCTAGTGCACATCCATATTGCACAAAAGGTTACATCTTTTTTGGAAGAGACACAGATTTGGGTTCCTCTTCCGGCTATTTGGAACCACTCCTGACTAACACTTGAGGTAGGAGAGATTCTCTCTAGGTTTGTTCTAATTAACGAACTGTTCCGTAAGATGTAAAATCTGAAGTTTTAAAAAATATACATCTCAGAGGGAAGTTCCATAAGTTGGCCAAATTCATCTGACTTCTTCCTGGATAAAGCTCACTTCTCCACACCCCTCTCAGTCTTGTCCATGCAAGCATGCTCCTACTATCTTACTCAAGTCAGCTGACACTCATTCCAATATTTATGGAGCCAGTTTGCCTCACTAGGCTCAGCAGAAAACTATTCATGTTATTTTTTTTCCTTCAGATTAGTATTTCACATTTTTCATTAGAGTTGGTACAAGGTAAAAATAATTTCTTGCATTAGCTTTCATTATCTTTAGAGGTACTTCAATCTGTAAGGAATAACTTAGCAAAGAAAATTTGATTATACATTTTGAATAGTCCTTTCAGCAAATGTTCTGAAATGCTTTCAGCAAAAGGCAGAAGTATTATTGCCTTGGTTCTGTTAATTCCTGACTATGAAAAAATCTATATAGCACTTTAAATACACTGATTTACAATACACTTCTAAGCATGAACTCTTCCTACATTTTCTCTATATTAATCACACTGAAAACAAAAGAATAAAGGAAACCAGAAGTAATGGTCATAAAATTAAGATGGCACAGTCAGATGATATCACCCTTTTCCTTGTTGAGAAGGGGTCAGAGGAGCATAAAACATCAACAATGCATGAAGAAAACTGGGACTTCCTTCATTAACGACTTCTTGGGACTGACCACCTTGAGCTTTCAAGGACCAGAGCTATCAGTGCTAATCAAACTTACATCAGTTCAGTGGTATAACATACTTGGGGTTAAATTAGGATAAGTTTGTTAAGGACTGATTGTTTTGTATATGCAGTGATAATTACTGACAAGCATTAAGAGCTAATCATTGGCAAAATGTATTGTCAATCCAGTACAGTCAAGTCTGAAGTTCAAAACTGCAGGAATCTATCTTTCAAACATTCCTGTCACAGAAATACCTAATTTCCTACATACATACTTGGGTATATTCAGTTGCAACTGAAGGGACTATGGCAATAAACTGCTGTCTGGTTATCCTCCAAGGATACAACCCTCTCCAGGAGGCCAAATGCTCAAAGGTGTGCAGTACCATAGCTTACCTCTAGTTCCTGCTCTGTCTGCACAAAACACAGATGAAAGCACAGGAGCATCTATACACTTGGTAACTCTGCAGCTAGAAAGAAGGCAGCAAACACAGACATATTAAACTGACAGCATGAGACTTGACAAGTTTGCATTTGTCTATTACAAACAAAAATCTTTGCAGGTATATACGCGAAAACTCTAGCAACCTCCAGTACTGCGACTCCTGCTTTACCACTGAAGTGGATAAAAAGGTCCTGTAATATTCTTATTAAAAAGTGGCAGCCATGGTACAATGTTTGCAAGTCTTTATCCTTGAAAATCTGAAACTATTTAGGTATGCATGCATAAATACATATATATTTTTTTTTTAACTAGCTATTAAACAAGATTGATTTTATAGCAATAATTTCTGTATTTGGATTGAAAGTGATGCACGCCTCAAAACTCCTGTTGAGTTCATAGGACCACTATCTCACCACTGGGATTTCCTAAAATGCTTTTTGTTGTTAGTAGATGCCATCAAATTTGCTGACTACATATGTACATTGTCTTACTATTATTCAGTCTCAGTATTCTGCTGTGCAGTATAAACCCTGCAGTATTAGTCAGAAATGGTTACACAGAGCAACCATGAAAACATACAAATAAAATATGAAAGAAGAAATACCTTTATTTTCATTTTTATACTAAAGTCAGATTAATATCATTCTGGTTTATAAGTTAATAAAATACAAGAGAAACTAATTACTAGCAGAAATATATATTTTTAATGCAAGCACCACGATAACAACAACAAATGAAAAGCGCTCTTAGTGGAAGTACCTGCCCTAAAGGGCAAGAGATATGCCAACCTAATAACCTCACCAGGGGTTATGAAAAATTTGCACATTGCCTGACAGCCTAAGGTAAAGTCTTATGGTAGCTCTTCAAGTGGATAAAAAGAAAAACAGAATGCATTGCAAAGAGGAACAGTTTATCTAAATCAATGGAGATATTTCCTGCTGCATTGACCTTCACTGCATCTTGAGGAGTATAAAAAGCATTAAAGAACATTTTAAAAACACCCAGGGGTTTCTTTATCTAGGTTTTTTCCCTGATCAAATAAACTGGAACTCTTTATTATAGCTGTTTCCCATATTTCAAGTTAATGTACATTTTTCTGCAGCGCAGCCACGTAAATAATCTTAACACTCCATGAGGGCCTTGACAGTCTTGCAGAAATGTCATATTCCTCCCTGGATGAACATCCCTCAGAACAACAGTTTTGCCATGTCCGTTTGCCCTGACACTAGCTGAAATGATTATCCTTAAGATGACCAGGATCAAGCAACGAAATGGAAGGACTGATGTTTCACAAGTACTAGAGAGTGGAAAATCATGAGTGCTTGTAAACTGATATTGTATAGTGTGATGCAGTTCACCTACATCTGCGCTGTTTATGAGAAATAATACTACCAACAGAAGGGCCATCTCTGTTACCTAAGACAGCAGAGTAAATTGCTCACTCCTAGCTCTTTACTCAGGAAGAGTCAGAAGTAAATCAGGCAATATTGGCAGCTAAGCCTACTAGCAGATCTTCAGTAAGCCAAAATGGTCATGTTTTTAGCCTATATGTCATCTTAGCACAACTGAATCTCTGTCCATTCAATTACTCCCTATTTAAAGAGGCATTCATGATCAGAGAACAACATGCAGACATGAAATATGGAGATATATTGCACTTAAAATTTTTGTACGGCTTTACTCTCTCAGCTGTTTAATGCTGTTCCTTGTGAACTAAGTTTTCACACCAGGAGAAATGGTAAAAAGCAAGCTCTGCACACAGACTATGGGGCTTAAATACCTCTACCAAATTAGCAAGGCTTAACAAATAAGACGATGAACATACTTCTCATTCCCACTTAAGGCAGTGTACAGCACTGTGTTAAGCAATGGCTCCTGACTACATTAAGTATATTCATTTCTAAAAGTTAGACTCAATCTCTGCATTCTGTTCAGTAATATAATGCAGTTTCATTGAGAATATCTGCAAGCAAGATGAAATACTGAACAAAGAAAACTAAAGGCTGAATTTAAGTAATTCCTTTGTTTTCTGCCTTTTTTAATCACTCCCCACTTTTGCCGTTATAACATTGTTTGCATCTGAATTTGAGTCTTTCAATACTTCCTTCTGCTTTCTTCATGAGCCCTAATTTTAACTAGCTAAACACTTAGTTCCATTTCCTATAATTTTTCCAATATTCTCAACAAATGTGTATTTGATTTTAAGCAGAAAACTGGCCAAAAATCTAGAAGTAAATTGACAACTTGCATAAATAACGCAATGAAGTGTGTATAGCCTTTCATTTAATACCATGGGGAGTGATATTACATCCAAGTAAATTTTATCAAGTATGGACATGTGAATTCAAGCTCTTTATATTCTTTTCATACATAAATTATCAAACGTACATGCATACTTTCAGGTTCAATACATCTGAGCTGATGAGTTTCTGCATACCATTAGTAAATTCTGCACTGTGCAATACTTATTTAGTTCTGTGTAGTTTTTCTTCATTATTCGGCCATTTTTCCTTATTACACTTCCAAAGCAGCATTTATTTCTGTAAAGTATAAAAGATACATGTTTTTCAGCTTAATAAGTAAACTGCAGAGAGCAATTATAATCATCACTCAGCTCATAAGATTATCCATAAAGCTTGACAACAACAGCACAGAACAGTGGCAGAATAAATGCAGTTACCAATGACATTTTTTGCAAAGCCATTGATCAGAACTTCAGAAATACAGTGCCTTAAGATTTGACATGGGAATTCACACTTTACATCCAGAACTAACAAAATATCTGCTTTTAAAATTCAGGGTAAAGAACTGTGTGTCTTGCCTGCATATTCCTTTGAGTCCTCTGCATCTTGTCTTTAAATCCAATGCACAGAGGAGTTCTTGGGTTTTATCCTCTCCTCTTCTCAAAATTAATGTGCATCATATAAAGTACCCGACACTGGTAATCATTCCTTTATATTTAAAATATATGTAGCTAGAACAAATGAATGAGTCCCTTGGGCACATTCCATAGCTGTGCTACTGTTTCTGAATAGCTCTGCAGCACTCCACCTTTTGTACATATTGCATGCTTTAAAGCTATCTAGTGTAACAGATAAATCTGAGCAATCGCATATTTTGTAAAGATTTCTCCTGACATTCTCAATTACAGTTTGGAGAGCCTTGAGTACAACATCTCCAGCAGCTCCCTCAACCAACAGCATAAATTTTGTTAAACTGCAACAGTGCCATGCAAGATATATTTACTGAGCAGTTCATTCTGGTTACACCATCAAAGGCAGGAAATGAAATTGCATCACATTTCACCGGCAGTAATTAATTTGTTATTTTGAAGGGAAACAGTAAAAGCCAAGCTAAAACAAAGGTTAACTGCATATAATGACAGCACAGAAACATGTCATTAAACTTCTTAAAATTAGTGTGTAGTGAAAACCATCATAGAAGAAGGTCACTATAAATATTATTAGGGCACCTTGGGTAATGTTTTTGGCCACAGGCTGAAAATTAAAGAAGGTATGAAGAAAGTGCTCTGAAACACCATCTAACAGCAGATAAATTCCTATGTACAGAGATATTTCTTAGCTTACTAAGTGGAAGCTGGTTTGCTAGGGTGGTGGGGAGTTGGTGGATTTCAATCAAATGAGTATGAAAACTCATAAACTGTCTCCTCTTGGAGGGAGGCTTGGAGGTAGATATATATTTTTATTTTTTAAAAAAACATTTCTATCTGAAAGCAAAAAATGAATGGACAGATATTGTGGTTTTTTTATCATACTAGAAAAATAGCCAAAACCGCTATTTCTAAGAGTGGTTCTGTGTGGTAACTTGTCATGTTTCTTGTATGGCTCAGAGAGACAGCACCTGCATCTTTGTGGTTCTGGAGAGATAGAAAGTTGCAAGTTATATCTCTAGGAAATAAATACCTGTCCAATGATCTTCCTATAAAAGACTACGAGTAATGGAAGGAGTGAGGTGATTTTTTTTTTAAAGGGTAAAAATACAAAGCAGACTAATGACAAATATAAAACTATCCTGAATAGGTGACATTCTGGTTTTCTCAAAACAAAATGACTAGTGAGACACAGCAGGTACATAAACTGACTTTTACAGGGAAAACGCACACAAACACAATATACTGAACAACAAAATACATAACTGGAGCAAGTTAAAAAATAAAGATATCACCTAGGAAATGCCTGCCCTAAGCACAGTATTTCCAGAAAAGGTCCTGAATTTTCACTAAATTCTCCATTTATAGGAGGTCTCCTCTTGATAAGTATTTTCACTTCCATGCAAAACCAGAGTCTAAACCAGAAAGCCAGATGCAAAAAAAAAAAAAAAAGGGAACCTTATTCCCCTAGAATGTCCTAGTACCAACAACTCCAATTGAAGTCAGTTACTGAGCACTTTCTGTGGAGTATTAGAACCATTATGTCTTGTATTAGAAAGATCAAAGGCTTGGTTTTGAAAGTGGAGCCTGAAATTCTTTTGCTTTGGTGTTCCTAACTATAAAGAAGGATAATAGCATGTCCCTCCCACAAATAAGCTCCAGGATGATCCAGGCATCTATAGAGAGGTACTTGCATAACACAGTGAGTGATAAGTACTCTATTTCTT
This sequence comes from Micropsitta keiensis, assembly GCA_034782935.1. Taxonomy (NCBI): domain Eukaryota; kingdom Metazoa; phylum Chordata; class Aves; order Psittaciformes; family Psittacidae; genus Micropsitta; species Micropsitta keiensis. The sequence goes on along the minus strand of JAVHNC010073998.1, from coordinate 35,337 downwards.
ATTACAAAACTGAACCACATTTTTGGTCCATAAAATAAGCATATTGAGATCTATGTTTGTACTGAGGATATTTTTGGACATCCATGGTCCCAGTTAATTTTAAAGAAGTGCGTGTAGAATCAACCACAAAGGCAGAGAGCCCATACATGGCCTTGAAATACTGCTTTTCTGATGCAAACTATCTGTAGGTGCGCTAAGTACTACTGCCATAAGAGAAAGGTGAGAAAAGTTGCTAAAAGAAGGATGAGCAAGTGGAGGTTTTTTTGGCAGGTGGGTGTAATGAAACCCAACATGAAGAACAGAAGAAGTTCATATAGCTTATGGATTTTTGACTAGACCCATTTTCAAAGTGGTGCCCATGAGCAGATTTCTCTGACCTTTTTTTCAAATCATGTATTATTTTCCCTTTCCTATACTTAAATTCTTTTCATTTCTTGTCTTCCACATCTCATCTCCATTTCTCACTTATTGAAGCCATTTTATATTCTCTCTTCTTCCTACTTGTGCTTAGTGGCTGTCATAAACCCTAAATTACCCTCAGTTTCTCTCTCTGCTTTTCCATTCAGATTCTTCTCATCTTTTTCTTGAGAACTGTAGCTCATATTTAAATTCATTTGCAGGGTGTCAGCAGCTTCTCAAGCCTGTCTCTAATTTTCCTCCAGCACTACATTCCAGTAAACATAGTATCTTATATAATGGAGGACCTGTTTTTGTACACGACAGAGAATATTTGCCAGTCTAACGACATCCCATCTGCAGGAGAAGCAATTTCCTCCCCATTGCAAACAGCTTGGATCTTCTAAGATTAAAACCAATAAAAGTTCTTGTTTCATCATAGGACTTTTGTGATCTTACACAGAGAGTTATTAAACATGGTGACAAACTGTCCACAGAGCACGCCCTGAGCTGCAGGAACAGAGCACTTTCTACATTCTGCTGAGTTGCTCCTTCCAGAAGCAGCAACTCATGTCAGTGATTAACAAGAAGCTGGTGCAGATTCAGCACAGTTGGAGGCCAGCAAACTACAAGCTGCAGTGACAACTGCAGTGAGTGAATTCAAAATTAGATACTGAAAACTTTTAAAACAGAAGATGGGTGAAAAAAGGAAAGTTCTGAAGCACTGTAACCAGATTTAAAAAAAGTCGTAAAACTTCTTCTGCACCCATATTTGATGAAATTTCTCCAGCAAGCTTTACTCACCCTCTCATAATATATGTTAACAACCATAATCTCTATCTCCTATGGCAGCAAATTACACTAATTTTCTCTTTATTTGCTCTTTAAAGAGTACTTAGATAAAAATAATTGCAGCACTCTTCCTTGAGAAGTTTAGGTATAGTGGCTAATTGATATAGAATTACCTTTGAAATAAATGTGCTTTCACTATGATAATATTGCCTTAACTGTGTTTGTCTCAGACCATAAGCATGACAACTTTTCGGACAGAGTCATCATTGTCCCACTCTTCTTCAACTTTAGAAAAGAAGTAACAGCCACTGAAAGAAAAGAAGAATTTTGGGACAATTATTTTCAGGTTCATTGGTTTAAATTCCATAATCAATACTTTCATAATAGTTCAGCTTTAATATTGTCATTAATATCATGACCATCATATATGGCATTTGACTGTTTCTGTTGTCTCACGTGCTTGAGAATACCTGTAAATAATGTTTCTGTGTTATTCGTGGGTTTTTACAAGCAAAGAAATTTATGAACTATCAGTCCATAACAATTCCTCCTGCCTTGCCCGAATTTCATGCTGGAATAATGACATCCCCTGAGATCTTTCAGGAGTCTGTGCTATAACTGTAATAATGTAATTGTGCATGGAATGTTCATCAAGGAAATCAAGCATTGTTGTTTTCCTCACCTTAGCTTCACAGGTATGTTGTATGCTGAATATATTCTTTCTTTTACTGTGTGTACCAACAAAAATCACAGTATGCCATGCACCTAACATTTTTTTTTTTTTCTTCTTTTCCTCACTGAGCAAACCACAAATTTTAGCCAAGGAGTAGCTCTCTAAAAGTAGACCTAAAAAATTATTGAGGAAACATTACATCAATTATACTCTGTATCACTTCATCACAAACAGATTAGAAATAGATATTACATAGAAAATATTTCTATGTGGAGTACTTGGAATTTTTATGCATTATTATGCATATTGAAACTAGAAAGCACTTAATTCTAAAAGGAAATATGAGATATTGCTCATAGTAAGAGGTCTCAGCACAATATGGTAGCCAAGACATTCTCTGAATGCATAAGCGACCATCTAGAACAGAAGACAGGTAGTGTTGCCTCTGTATCTGCTATCTACATTGCAATATCAAGACAATACCATACACTAGGGCAAGTTTGAATGCACACGGTTCAGAAAACAAGTTGAAAACTTGAAAAAGATTCAGAAAAGAACCAGAAGGATGACTCCAGACCTGCCTTAGCAAGGCACTTCATTACCTCAATCCATAATCACTTCTTACAGTGAAGGTTTATAGTATAACTTCATCGCAAGCAATGTGTATCTAGCAAGCAGAGACTTCTGATAGCAGAAGGCACTTTTATCTTGCAGGGGTTATAACAAAATCCAATGGCTAGAAACTTACAACTAGATAAGTCCAGAAAGAGAGGTACACACTTTTAATAGTGAGAGGGAATGCTGGAATGACTTTTCCAGGAATGTACATAATTCTCTGCACTTCATAGGCTCTGAACTGATTTTCAATGTCACAAATTCAAAGTGTAAGGTATAAATTTGCTACAGAAACAATTGTTTAAATTACAGCAGAACACAATTAATGCAGAGATTGTACTATAAAGGAGGTCAAATAATGTAGAAGGTCAAATAAGTAGAAGGTCAGAATGGATTCCCTTTTTACAAGGAGTTACATGGAAAAGATAAGGGGTGATGCG
>JAVHNC010073858.1:22345-34562 GCA_034782935.1 Micropsitta keiensis | reverse complement strand
TAATTGAAAAAGGCCTTTTTTTGAGAAAGCATCTCTTTCCTCCTAGTCATTATTTATTGTCTAATTGCCAGCTGCTGAGCTAGTTGATGTTTCAAGTATATAAAACATGGACACGTATGCAGAATATGTAGAAACATTTTTGGTTGATTACATGGCCCAAGCTGGGAGATGCTAGCAGCTCTTTGTTGACTACACTCCTGGTTTGTTATTCCAAGTGAGTTTTTTCTATGGCAAGGTGGCTCCTGGAGTTCAGACATTAGCTTATATTATAGCTCTACATTCAAACATAAAATACACATAATGGTTTCTTCTAACAGTTCTTCTCTACTACTGCTTAAATCTTTATGAAATACGGTTGGAACATAACGGGTACTTTTCCAAGAACTTTTCATAATAGTCTAAGAAGGATTTCCTAACCAGCAATAAGGATATCACTGGTGGTTTTTGCCCTTGTTGGAAGTGGCTCAGTAAAAACCAAACACACAAAACCTCAAAACAAAAGAAATATGCTTTAAATAACTGCCTATTACATATGCTGCAAGAGATTGAAAATGCAAAAGGAAAGAATGTATCATCCTGTCATCTTACTCATAACAGGAGCAGCATATCCACAGCATGTGGATATGGTTTCATTGTGGCTCAGGTGGACTGTGATGACCCTTTTCTTTGAGCCACATGTAGGTTCCAGCTTAGTGTCAGTGCTGACTGCCCAGAAGGCCACTGCAAAGCAGATACAAAGCCTGCAGTAGGAACTGCTGAGGTCCATCAACTTATCCTTTCTTTCCCAGTCCAAGTTCTTTCAAAGCCTGCACTGGTTTTTTTGCTTTCTAGTACATGAATTATGTCAAAACTGATCAAATGCATTAATTTGTGTCCCTGACATCTTTTTACTGTTACAGTGTTTTACTGAAAAAGTCTGGGGATAGGATTTAAAACACCCATTTATTCAAGGACAGTTTATTTTAGAACTACCATACTGCAGAAGAAAGGAACGTATATATATAATCTGGTTCCTTATGTAAAAAAGGAACATGGTGTAAAAATCAGAGAACAAAAGCTAAGATTCATATTCTGGGTCTGCAGCTAAAACATAGAATCATAGAATAGTTAGGGTTGGAAAGGACCTTAAGATCATCTAGTTCCAACATTATGATTTGTGATGAATCATTTAACATCCTTTTCCTTAGTCTGCCTCCTGTAATATGGTACAAAACAACAGTTCTCCATGAATGTGTACTGACTGAAAAGAAAGAAAATTGTGTCACATCTTTATAAGGATACACAGATGCGACACAATGGCACAATATGGTCATTGTTTCGTATAATGAATAGAAACTATGGGTTTCTTTGTACAGAAAGAAATTTGTAAAGAAATTTCTCTTTAAAGAAAGAAATATATCTCAGGGTATAGTCAGAGAAGATATTTTGGACAGTACTTATGGACTAGAAGAGCTCGTCTATAACAGCTTTTAGAAACATTGGGCATGTGATCTTGGCTTGCTCTCAGAATAACTTTGATGCTTATCATTCTTATTACTATTATTATTTTTGTATAGATGATTAAACGTCATAACACTTGGAAATTAATGTCCTATTTAATTACAATAGAAGGACAGCTGTTAGGTGTAGTGATGACTGTTCTTTATTTCACCGTCTTTGAAGCTTAACTCCACCCTACAAAGCTCCTTCTTCCTGATTTATACCCATAATTTCTTCTGTAAAATGCTTGCACAAGATCAATGGGTATTGCCGTCCGTTCAAAACACCACCAAGGTTACAAATCAAAACTGTTTGAGTCACAGTAAAACTGCCTCGTCACTTATCCTCCCCAGTGATTTGGGGTAAGGTAACTCTGGAATACTTACAATTCTGCTCGAGTCTACAATGAAAGTTACATAGCATGGTCCATTTACTGATCTCAGTGAAATAAGTAAGGGCTGTCATAATTACAGTGATGCTCTAGGTTTGAGTTACTGTGTAAGACTCTTGTTAGCACATACAACTTTTGGAGGCAATGAAGTCTCATTCTGCAAAAAAGTTCTAAATTCTTGTGAAAGTAGTTATGGCATCATGCTGACCTTTATTTTGCATATAAAGGTTTTGAATCTCAAATCTGAAATGAAACACCATCCTTTTTCCCATTTTTGAAGACGGCAAGTTGGAATAAAGCACTCTAATGCTGTGATGGGGCTCTTGCTGTGTTTTTATAACAAAAGATGATAGTTCCTGGTTTAATAGTCCATTGCAGGTCACTCCCAGCAGAAAGGTAACATCACATGGAACCACATAATCTATGCCAGTACAATCAGCTCTCTGGCCTAAGGTAGTCTGTAGCTTCTTGGGCAGAGCCAAACAGCTTCCAGGCTAAGTGTTGGGATTTCAGGATTCTTCTGAGCATTTTTGCAACCCCTGACTAATTCTAAATGAGTGTGTTTGGTTTGTCTACCAAGGTGGTTGATTTTTGCTTTTGGTACTCTTTCAGGTATTACTAGAGAGAGTCTGTTTTGGTTTGATTTAGTTTTATTAAAGTGGATATTTCTTTGATATTATTAACTTTTGTTATCTTGCATTCTTTAACCTGTGAAAGGAAGTTGAGTTTTTCTCTCTGTTCACCACGAGCAGTTCTAGAAATAACAATTTTAAGTGGCAGCAAGGGAAATTCCAGCTAAATTTGAGGAAAATAATCTGATGACAACAGTTAAGCAGTGGAATGTATTGTCTGTGGAGGTTTTGCTGCTGCTAGAAAAGGACCAGAAAACATTTAAGAAGCATTTAAGCATAGCTCTGTATGGAATGACCTCTCAAGGTCCTTTCTCCTACTGTTGATGAATCAAGGAAAGAAATAGAGTGTGTCTCATTCCTTTTCAGCCTCACAGACGCTAACTTAGATTTCTTTCCTTGTCAAGGCAGAAGTTATGACCCTGACATGCTTTTATTCTCTTGGTGTATAGGTTTATTGCCTGTTCAGTTTTTGTGGCTTTGAGAAGCAGGTTTTGCAATTGTATGCAACAAAGATAATCATGATGCTTTGTAATTCTCTTTCACTTTTCTTTTTAGACTGACAAAGCATCTTCACAATATGAATTAAATTATAACGGTCATTCTTACAGGCTTCAACTGTCATATCCATAAAAAATACACCAACATATGTAAGTCCTCACAGAAATGTAACTGGAACAGAGACAAGTCTTGCATCCTTAAAATTGTGTCTCTCAAACCTCTGATTAGTTGGGAAAAAAAGAACCAAACTCTCAATTCTAAGAGGCTATATTGCATTTTCCCTTAAAGTTTATATTACAGGCAAATTCAGGTTTTATCCTTAGAACTCTGAAATTCTCACCTGTGACAGTTTCTCCAAGATGTTTAAGTCACTGGGATGGGGGGAATGGTAGTTAAGCTCATTTGACAGAGAGAGCTTTCATATGTCCGAAATCCTAGAATGAAATTCTTTGCACATGTTTACGCATTTTGTGAAATCAGAGGTCTTTGTACTGTGTTTACTGAACAGCTTTTGTGAGATATAAATACCAGCACATTCTGGTAACATTTCTAACAAACAGAATGGTCTACTCTATCCCAATATGGTCCTGTGTTAGAGCAGATTGGATAGTACGCTTCAACGATGGGAAATGCATTTAAATTTTATCCAATGGCCTGTACTGTTTATAAATTTAGATACACTGTGGGTGTATAGAAGCTGATTGTATAGCTTTATTCATTACATGCTTTATATCAAGTTTTGGCTTCTATTCTGTTCAATGACTGCACATTAGCATTCTTCTAGACCTTTGCCGTAGGAAACTTCCTGCAGAACTAGTTTAAAAGAATAACGCCTCCTGAAAGAATATTCTTTCTTCTGTCCCTGTCATTAGGAAAACATGGTGTTGATAGTTGATGATTTTCCCAGTACTCTTCCCAGTTCATAAAACTACAAACTGAATGCGCACAGACCAGCCATGTCTCTGCAACAGCAATCATAGGTGGACAAATAGGGGACTGATGGGTCATTTATGAAAGGCTTCTGATGATTACCTTCTACTTTGGCCACAGGTAGAAGTTTCTTCCGTGTGCTTCTGACTGGTCAGTTGGGTTATCAGCTGACTTGCAATTAAAACAAGGCAATTACTATGTCAAGAGTTCTGGAAGTGATAGTCTAAATTGCACTGACCACAGAATTAGTAGTTTGTGAATTAGAGGCTTGTGGGGGAGTTATTTTCTCTTCACTCTCACTGTCTGCAAAGCACATGCCTCTTTCTACTACACTGAGTTTATTTTAGCCATGTGCTCTTTGGTGTAAAATGCTGTCATTCTATTTTGTGGATAATCTTCCTTAGAGACACAGAAGTTGTGCTGCTAGGAAGGGGGGAACATCTTTTCTGGTACAGTAAGATGGTTGGTTTTGTTGTTGTTGTTATGAGGTGAGAATTTTACCAGTAGCTTTAACAGCAGTAAGAATAGCTGATAAATGAACTAAGCCAGGTATGGCACAGACCATGCACACAAACACTCAGTGACTGAAAGTTGCCACCTCTTACTTACCCTTCAGGTTTTATTTTAGGAAAAAAAAAATAAAAAATAAAAAAAAATCCAGTATTCTTCTCTTAAAAGAATAAGTCTTGGTTTTCAGAGGGTACAGATGAGTGTGGAAGAACAATCGCTCTCTTGCAAGGGAAGTTAAAATTTCTGAAGTTGATTTACCTTCAATAGCCTCTCAAATAAGGACTGCTCTCATTACAGCCATTACAAAATATTTAATATTGCCTTTAAGACTTTATGAAAACAGAGTAGCCTTAAAACACTCTAAGTTTTTTAAGCCTCTTTTAATATGGCTGAAAGCCTGAACCTGTTCATGACTTAAGATTCTCACTTGTTCCCTGGTCTAGCAGCAGTAGGATGTAGGAAAGTGGCCACATTGACAAACACTCCAAAATACTAGTGTCAGTTCATGTAGGTCCCTGACAAAAGTGACTAAACACAAGTGAGAAAGTTGCTGCTCACTTCAGCTGCCTGAAGGTTAGTGCCGTACACATACCTTTGGATACCTAGTCACTTCTTTCAGTGCTGTTCAGTGTGCCAGTACTGGAAGAACAAGTGCCTAACAACCTGGCTCTTCGTGCAACAGGAGTAGCATAACACTTGGTTAATAAATTGACTGCGTAACAGATAAATTGAGACCAAAAAGTTCTGTCTTTCTGAATACAGAAAATGCACTTCAGGCAGAATGCAACTGCTGTTTCACACCACACATTCCAGAAGTTGTTACTTTCTGAGAAGCTTGTAGGAAGGGTGTATATTGTGCCATTGTCACAGGAGAAAAGAAACTGAATGTTAAAGAACATTCTTTGAACTTAATTAATGTGGCAACACTATGTATCATGCATAGGCTTGTTTTAATGTGTATGTGTAGGTATGCTTGCTTTTTAGTATGTGTATACCTGGCAGATTATGAAAGTAAAGACTTTTATTGACAAATATAGTAATGCAAAAATAAAAATAGTTGTAAGAGGGCAATTATGTGTGAAGCATATAGCAGAAAGCAGAGCAGAAAAGCTGAAGTATTACCTATGTGTGAATAAGTTATTGTAGAAAACAGTCTGGTAATGTTTAAATGCATCTCTGTAAAACGGAGAAATGTTTGAGGAAAAAGTAAATAAACTGATATAAAAGCACCAGCTAATGTAGATTGAAAGAATAGCCTAAGTTCTTGGTATTGTGCATATGTAAACTCATATATGTATGTAAATCACTGGTATTCCAACAGGGAACCTCTTCACAGTGCTACTCGTTGAGGATAACCAGTATCTAGAGATGATAAGAAACTAATTTGTTAAGCTTCTTTAAATGAGGGAACAGAAAACAGTGAAAGCAAAGACTCTTTAATCTCTCATGGGTTAATGGACTTTGCTCTTACTCTGTAGCCTTATATAGAATACATGTGCATAAAGACCTACCTTGGAGAAGGGGGCAAAGTATAACATTATTCATAATAAAAGAGTAATCATTGGTATCATAAGTTGTTTGAAAACATAATTTACAGACATGAATGTGGTCGGCTAGGGGAAGGTGTATGGGGGGTTGCCTTTACGGAGTTAAAATTTTCATTATTTTGCATGGCCTCTTTGATCTCTGATCCAGGAGGATATTTACAGAACTTGAGAAAAGAGTAATCGTATTGAGAGGTTAAAACTATAAAATGCAGTCTGAGTCAGTTACAGTAGTTACCAACATGAGGAGTTGTATGCTACCCTAGCACGCAGCCACACAACTCTTCAAATGTTGTTATAATCAAAGAAGTCTGACAGTCTGATATGGTGTTTCCCATTCTGAAGCTGGTGCTCAGAGAATTAGAAGTGAGAACAACTCAGGTCGCTGATGGCACAGAATGACCGAGCCCCTGCTTGTTCTCTCAGGAATGCTATGTTCACTTGGCTGATGCACTTTGCTGAGGCACTGATCATTAATCATTCCTCTTTCAACTTTCATTTTCATAGACTTATGGTGTACGTAAATATGGATGAGAGACTGAAGTAAAAAAGAGTTGCAAGATGAATGTTTGTGCTTCCTAAAGCCTATTTCTAACACCAGGTAAGTTTTAATGTCTCAGAACATTTACTGGTTTTACTAGCAGCATGGAATAGGATTAGCTCTACCTTAGTGCAAATTATTCTTGTATTCTATTCCAGGTAGAGGATTGATTGACCAGCTGCTATATTTCCAGTGGGCATGAGTAAAGCGAGTCTGAAAATAGGCAGTTAGTGGAACTGGGTCAAAATAAAAATGCCCTCCTCAAGCAAGCCCAGCAGTTGTGGTTTTAAAATAGTCTTTCTAATTGTGAAATTAAAATTAAAGTATACATTTAATTGAAATATTTTGATTTGGACTTTTCCCAACTTTAAGTATCAATAAAAAGGAGTTATAAAACTAAGCGAACAGCACCCTCCATCCCTATCAACAAAAGAATCTCACTTTTTGAAGAACTTGTTAGGTGTCTTGTGGCCCTTCATTGTATTCCAATACACACTACAAATCATACAACACATACAACCAGAAACCCAAATATTCATTGCTTCACGTAAGGCTCCTGTCTAAATTATTTCTTGCACTAAATCAACAGTCTTTACTGCAAAAAGGTTTTAAAAGATAATGAAAACTTTTGTGCTTAAGTGGGTTATAAAAGCCATAAAGCCTTCCCATAAATGAAAGCTCTTGTAAACAAAATACTGAGTCCTATTTAAAAGAACTGTTTCATGTTGTTTACACTGCCAAGTTGCTGATAGTGCATAAAGTTGTTCTCTTAATAATGAGTTGGTTAGAGCAACGCCCATCATCCAAAAATGTGTTGCCTTGTAGGTGATCTACATTTTAATCAGCTGATGAAACAGATGTGGGAGGATTGTCATGAGTTGTTTCTGAAATCTGAGAGAAACAAATACAGACCTATGGATCAAAAAAAAGCCATTGAGTTGTCTTACTTTCTACCTGACCAGGAGAGATCAATTAGAAATGTAAACTGTCACAAAAGTGAAAGTCCTAAGTTAATGACTCAAATTGATTAAGTTGTTAAAATGACATTCTACACAATGTTTTACATAGGCAAAACAAAAGCTTGCTGAATGCATCCATAACCTAGAAACTTCCGTGCTACATAAAGACAAAACAGGATAAACTGTACTCACAGAAACAGTTGAAATGTCAGACTTAAACTACAGGAATATAGCAAAATCTAGGTCACTTCAAGGAAGAGGAACTATGAAAAGAACCCTTAAATTTTACTACAGAAAGATACGTGCTTATAAGTCTTTAAATATATTTAGCCAAATAACATGGTATAAAAGAGAAATATTTAGGTCACAATATGGAGACAACATGTTTCAGTTACCCCTTTTGGATACTGGAACAGTGTGGCCACAGGAGCATGAAGCAGGTTAAATTGCCCCTGTTCCAGTTTCTGTGACCAGACAGAGGCAGCTATTTCAAGCTATGTTCTCATCTATGTGTAGCTATAACGTACACTGACCAAAGAACTAGCTATCCATTACACTTGTAACTTTAAATTCCTATCATCCTTGGCCATAGAAATCTTACAGCAGTTGAATAATGTGGAGATGCTAAAGCATGGGAAATTAAGTAGACTTTGAAGCATTTTTTCTTTTTGATAGGTTATTGGGAGGAAAAAATAATCTATAAAACCTATATTAGATTTTATTTATGGGTGTTAAGAACTTACCCCCTTAGTTTTAGTAGTTTTATGTAGTTTTTTATTAATTTTTTTAGACAAATTCTGAACTCTTTTGCATGTTATTTGCCTAAGGAATTCAGAGTTTCTTTAAAGACAGACCAGTTGTTCCTAGGACAGATTTTTAGTTATGTACAAGTGAAAGCAAAGATAAATAAATGCCCACATCCCTGTCTTGCTCTTCCTAAAGATCCAAGGTACCGACATTCATTTTAAAGTATGTCACAATCGCAGCTCCTTTATCTCCTTTAATAAAGAGGATTGTTCCTTAGGCAGTCTGTCCAGGGGAGGGAAATGCAAATTGTTGCTTTGGAACGGAACTCATTTCCTGCTCCTTGGTCATAATGAATGTAATATCTTTCCTTGGCATGAAATTTGAAAGTATCTAGCTCCACAGATCAGCTGTTCTGTAGTATGTTCCACATGGCTGCAGGCCCTTTTCCTTTATCAGTTTTCTTAGAGCATCACTGAACTATAAATTAGAACTGGCAGCATAATATAGATATCACTGATTATCAGAGGGCTTCTGCAGTATCGTGAAGAGAGGAAAGTTTAGCATCATCTTTTGTTATTTATTTTGTATTAAGCCTTATCATTGGATAAAATTCTGGCTTTAGCATACAGTGTTGTATTCTTAAGTTACTTTTTTGCAGTCAGTATTTGGTAAATGATGACTGGCAATGTTTCATTAAAATGAGGCTTTCACTCTTTAGCATGCTGAATAAGGTCTTTAATGGGTAGGAGAAAAGTTGCTCAACGTGTTTGGTGATCAAACAAAAAATCTTGTGCATAGTATTAATTATCTGAAACAAAGTAAATTGACTGTTAAATAACCTCAATAACTCAAATAGGAAAATGGTTAGAACAAAAGGGTGATTTCTGCTTACACTGCTGATTATTTCACTTCATAGAATGAAATACAATCTGTTGAGCTTTGGAGTTGTTGAAGATACTGACAGCCATCACAAAGAAAAGGTGTCCTTATAAAACAAAGTAATTGTATTCTGTTTTGTCACTCTGTGTGCTGTTGTTATACTATAATACAAAGCCTGTTTTCCCCTCTGCAGGTATAGCAAAGTAGGTGTATATGTGCATGTTCCTTGACAATTTTAGATTATAAATTATCTTAGCTATTGATAATTAGATGCAATTCTTAAGTGCAGATTTTTTTGTATGTGTGATAAACCAGAACAGTATGTTCCAAGGATTCCCATTTCTTCTTGAAGGGTATAAACTTCAGCTGATTTAACTATTAATTACAGGGAACCTACTAATGGGATAAGAGAGTTTTCCTTCAAAATCAGTCACTTTATAGTCTGATAAATAGTTAATGCCAGTATAGTAAATTATAGTCTTTGAAACATACCCTAAACTCTGATTAACCCTTTCTGCTTGTTGAATTTTCTTACCACTGAACACTGTAACTTGTAAAGAGAATTAAAATTCTCAAATCACATAAGAAACAGTTCCAATCCAATCTTGCTAGCACTGCAAGGTATCTTGCTAGAATACACTTTAAATAAAATATAAAATAATACAGCAGATAAAAAGTCATTGTGGATGAGTATATAGCAATGCTTATATGTGCTATATGAAGTGACAGGCTCTGAGCAGCCTATTAGTGCTCTCGTCAAAACTCTGGTCATGACAGAACTCCAGGAAAACATCAGATTAGTGGTAGTCAAAAAAGGTAAATCAAACATTAGAAACTATTAATTATAAAGAACAAAATAGTAAACATCATTGCACCACTGTATAAATACGTGATTTTTCCACATCTGGAATAATGTGCAATGATCTATTAGAACTGGAAAAGGGTCATGGGAGGGGTATTAATCACCCATGATATGCAATAACATTTCTGTTAAGAAGACTGAATAGGGCTGCTGGTATTTCTTTTCTTCTAGCCTGGAAGAGAGAGGACATAACAGAGATAACGTTGTACAGAAGAACCAGCGGCTGTTGAACTAAGAGGCAGAATCTAAAGGAGGTTCTTCATGCAGCAGTAGCAGATCTGCTGCAGTTCCAGAGGACTTTGTGTACACGAGAAGCTTATATGAATTCAAGTAGTGTACCAAGGAAGTCCATGCATGTGAGACTGGAAGTTATTGGTAAGAAAAAAACATATTGTCCTTATGAAATAGCCACAGTTGAAAATAGTTGGTGAGTGGAAAAATACTGAGTGAGAAATGTTACACTGGCTTGTCCTCTTCAGACACTTCTAGAAAACACTGATGGTTCTTTAGCATCTGTATCTGTTTGAGGTCTAGATTGTGTCTTGATCTGAACTGTCATAGTTGTTCTTACGTTTTTAACTGAAATATAAATAGCCAGGTGGTGCTGTCCTAAAGCAAGACCAACGTATTTCCTAAGGGGTGGGCTTTTTTCTTCGGTTTTGTGGGTTTTTTTGTTTTTTCCCTCGTGGGAAATAGGGTATGTTGGGATTGCAGAGGCACAAACCAGAAGGGCAAAGGGTCAGGCAGTACAACCTGTCACCTCCTCTTTCAAAATGCTCTATCCTGAAGTTGCTATGATAATGTAGCAGATGGGGTGCCAGGTGCCACAGAGCCAACACTCCCTCTACACTAGCTAGTTTTTCTCGTCAGATCTTTGCTCAATACTCATCTGGTTTTAATCCTTCCCAATCATCTCCTGGCTCCTCTATAACCCCTGTTACCCCAGTGTGTTTGCATGATACGTACACACAAATGTACTGATCAGGAGGTTCAAGCAGGAGATCAGAGATCCTGATGTTCTAGAGTTTTCTGTATGCAGAGCATCTGCATTTGTTTAATGAAAGGAATTAGAGGACAAAAGTTATTCTTAAGTGCTGTTTTATTACACAGTGCACCAGCTTTGCAGTCAAAGATCACATTGTCTGTTTTGCCAGGTGTCAGGCTGTGTTTGCAGAAAGTAGATTTAACTTCAGTGCTTACAAGCATTTACATTCTTCCCCCCTTCCCTGACCAGTCACTTCTCCATCCTTATATATTCATATTATAAGCAAAGTCTGATTTCTTTCTTCTATGGGATTCATTCTGCCTCTGTTCTTCCAGAAAGGTATTACGCTGTATTCTGCTTGATGACAAATGTTACCTACGTATCCACAGAGAGTTAAGGACAGAAAGACAGTTGAGAAGGAAAAGCTTTGGAAAAAAAAGAATAATATAAAGGACACTTAAATCAGAAAGTGCAGCCTGCCTATACAAGCAGTTTCATGTAAGGCAGGCTCATGAAGCCTGACCTGCATAAGATAAGCTATGACCATAACCAAGTAATATTTGCTATGAACACACAACTTCTGATGTAACAGAGCTCAACTTCTTAAAAGACAATGATCTATTTGTGATTTAAACAGCAGGTTCTGGACACTACCTGTCTTGTCTGAAAATATCTGGCTTCATCTTTATAGGCAATGAATGGCGTTAAGGTTTTGTTGGTTAAACAAGAGCAGAGCTTTGTAGCCAGGTTGTCCCAGCCATTTGGAATGAGGAGAGAGGCAGTCTTGTGTAAATTCCTTTCTCTGCTAGGTGTTGTCCCATTATCAGCGCAGTCTGATCCAGATAGCACAGGGTTAAGAGGTTAATCGGAACAAAGGGACTGCACTGAGCTATCTGGAACTGTGTCTGCAGACAGGCATCTTACACCAAACTTTAAGTGCATTATGGCTGTTCCTTCAAAGGGAGGATCAGAAAACTGAAGCCTCTGCTTGCCAGCTGGCTCTGACTTCCCCTTCAATCTCTAATGCTCTCCTTTCACCTGAAAGCAGATTTTTATCTCTGCCTCATCGAGTTGCTTATGGGGTACAGCTGCCTGCCAGTTTGCTGGCTTCTTAACCCTCTCTTCCTCAACCCCTTCAGTTTCCCAGCCCCGTATTGACAAATAATTTAAGTATAGACATTAGAGTACGACATTTCCTGTAGTGGTCTTCCCAAATGACTATTTTTCTCTCCTATTTTATACCAAAATACAGTTTTATTC
>JAVHNC010073602.1:60879-71776 GCA_034782935.1 Micropsitta keiensis | reverse complement strand
GGACAAGGTGCGAAGGCTGGAGGAAGAAAATGCTCAGCCGGAGCAGCACATCCGGGAGTGGTACAGGAAACAAGCCCCCGGCATCTCGAAGGACTACAGCTCCTATTACCAGACCATCGAACAGCTCCAGAACCAGGTAGGCCAGCACCAGTAACCAGCTGGAAGGACCAAGGTCTGCCCTTACAAACATCTTTGTTTTCAAATTAGACACGTTACAGAGTCAGAGACAGCGTCTAAGGACGGTTCCTTATACACCCAGAGTGAAGAAGCCCAGAAAATTGGGCATCTCCCAGCACAAAAGTTCTTCTATTCTTTCCCCATCAATGTATTCTTCCATTAGAATGATTGGGGAAGCCAAAACCTTGCACACACCACTTCTTGTGGCATGGCATACCTTTCCGTGGGCCCTGTATACCTGCAGGGAACAATTCCAAGACCCTCAACAACACCCTACCAAACCTTTGGGTCTTCTTTCTCCTTCTGGATGCCTGGAATGCAGAAAGACTTCTCTCCACCTTCCCCTTTTGCAGATCATTGCTGCCACAGTGGAAAATAACAGAATGCTTCTGGACATCGATAACAGCAAGATGACAGCTGATGACTTCCGGATGAAGTGAGTACCTCTCCAGAACCTTGCATGACTTTCAAATCCTGATCATAACCTCAGAAGACAAGGCAGCACATCCCCAAGTGGTGTTACTGAGTCCTCATGTTTTATCGGGATACTGATCCTGGAAAGATGTATGGCACTGACAGTCATAATCTCATTTCTCCTTTTCTCTGTCTCTCTTGTCTGTGGTACAGGTATGAGAATGAGTTGGTCATCCGTCAGACTGTGGAGGCTGACATTAATGGCTTGAGAAATCTTCTGGATGACCTGACTCTGGTCAGATCTTCCCTGGAATCCGAGCTCGAGTCCCTGAAGGATGAGCTGATTGCTCTTAAGAGAAATCATGAGGAGGTACTTTTCAATCATGAATAGCATGTCCAACACATAGTCCTGTTATTCCTCAGGGTTCCCAAAGGCAATTCAGCCTCATCTCATGTGATTGTCATTCCTCTGTGCCTTCACACTGCTCTCACCACAGACCCCAACACAAGCAATGACCTGGCCTCTTTCTTCTCTCTTCACACACTCTGCAGGAGATGAGGCAGCTGCAGTCTCAGACTGGAGGTGATGTGAGTGTGGAGGTCAATGCTGCCCCTGGACAAGACCTGACCAAGATACTGAATGACCTGAGGAACGAATACGAGCAGATCATTGACAAGAACCGCAGAGAGGTGGAGCAGTGGTATGAAGTCAAGGTACGTGGCAATGACTGCTCCCACGATGGAGCATGGACGTAGCTCTGATGTAGGTAGCAATGACTAGGGAGAAGGCGGGTGGAACGTCAGGATCTATGGAGCAATGACTCGGCTGAACCCATGAGGACGGGCTGAAAGGGAGAGGCTCCCTGGCTGTCCAGCCTCTCACTCAGCCAACCTGCTCCCTGAAGGGACTTTCTCACCCAGAAACTCTGCTTGGGCTTTGTCTCCTGCAGATCGAGGAAGTCAACCGCCAGGTCACTTCCAGCAGCCAGGACATCCAGACAAGCAGCCACCAGCTCACTGAGCTGAGGCGTGAAATGCAGAACCTGGAGATCGAGCTGCAGGCGCAGCTCAGCACGGTACGTGGGGCACGATGCCTCAGGGCCCTTCCCTCCTCCCAGCGGGCAGCGGGACAGCTCTGGTCCTCAACTCCTGCATTCCCACTTCCAGAAAGGCTCTCTGGAGAACTCCTTGGAAGAAACCGAATCCCGCTACGGCGGCCTGCTGCAACAGATCCAAGAGCAGATCAACTCTGTAGAGGAGGAGCTGGCCAGCATCCGCTATGACTTGGAGAGGCAGAACCAGGAGTACATGATGCTCCTGGGCATCAAGACCCGCCTGGAGCAGGAGATTGCTCAGTACCGGGCTCTGCTGCAGGAGGGACAGCAGGACATAGGGTATGTATTCTGTTTGCAAATAAGGGCATAAATCCTACTAAAACCTTTTCTTTACTGAGACTCACAGAAAACAGAGCAGAATTTTATCAGTCTGTAGTTGAAATCTAAATACAACAGATATTTCCTCAGGATCTGCACTGAAGTGTGTATACATAAACTTGCTAAGCTCATCAAACACAGAGGAAAATGCAGAGAACAGTTAGTGACATGTTCAGTGCATCTGTTCCTTTTGGCCTGTTTTGTGCAGAGTGATTCCTTCCGAGGAAAACCGAACTGTCCTGTACTGCCTTCTATAAGCAGATGGGCAAGCACAGCTGGGCTGTGAGAGGATAAGAATTATTTCTACAGTCTTTTGTTATTTCTACTTCTACCACTTTCTAGGAAAATAGAGCTGAAGGGAACAAAATACACAATATACAGAAGTATTGGCAAGGTCCAGGAAAGGCTGAGCTGTTACCTGCACATCAGGTCACAGCAGCTCTTTGTGAATGTATTTATCATTCCCTTCATTAAAACTCCTTTCCTTGCACAGAACATCTCAAGGAGCTCTCCAAGGAGGGGGAATGTCCTCCCACACTTCTTATTCTACTTCCTACTCTCATGGGCAATCTGGTGACAAGGCAGGTAAGAAACACTTTCCAAAGTGGATCCTAATCTAGCCTGTTCCCCTGGGTTTCATATTTTGTGGTTCATCCCTTTTCCTTTTGCAATCACAACGGGGATTAAAGAATTCACAGTCAAATCTCTTTATTTCAAGGTGTCTTAGCTGCAGTTACAGGAAGAGGTTAAGCCCCTTTCCCAGGCTTTTGCTAACAGAGATGGACATTTAAATACTGGATACATTTGAAATGTCAGTGCTGCAAGAGACTCTTGATTTCCCCATCAGAGTAATGCTTTCTTCTTTCATTCCACAGGGCAGTCAAAAGTGTATTAAGACACCACCGATGCACTGTTCTTCCCTGACTGAAGAAGCTACCAGCGCACCAGACACAGCAGCACTGCTCCCCTGCCCAGCACACACTGTCCTGCACATGTTATCCATGAAGTCAAGATGAATCATTTCTAGGACTCACCTAAAATACTCTCCTTTTTCCTTTTATGCTGTGCTTCATGTGCAGTCACCGTATGTACATGCGCTTCTCTGCAGCGCAGTTGGTGATCTGCTTTCTGCCTCTAATAAAACTTTACTCTTCTGCAATGCAAACTGTGTCTGACAATCTCTTCGGTATATTAATATCGTATTTAAATGAGATATATCTTCAGGGAGAAACTAAGGTTGGGTGCATATGTAAGATGGTAGCAATGAAATGTGTGTCTCCTAACTCAATCCGATGATGTAGGGATAAAAAGATCAGAGGAACGAATACATTCACGTTAAACTCAAGAGTGACACCTGTAGGAAGAACAAGGGATGGGTGAAGCTCCTTTTCAGAGCGTGCATCGCAAGGGCTGCGCAAGTCCCTGATGTGCTGGTTCAGCAGCTGATCTGAAACGATGAGGATAAATCAACCCCAACATTTCATGCCATTTTTTGTCAAATCAAAACCATTTTCACTTGGGTCACCGAAGGAGAAATCAGCCCTCTCCTGGCAGCTTCCAGATGAGGGCTCTTCCTAAACTTGTTCAATAAAAGCAAAAGATTTGTTCAGGAAATGGGTGATGAGCATGAAAAAGAAGTTCTCCTTATAACACTGAGTTCCATTGTTAGGATTATTCCTCCTGACATGTTGGATGATCTGGGCTCAGGTCCTTTATCTGCTGGTTCAAAATAAAGGAATTGTGTTCTCTTATTGCCTAGGCCAGTATTCCCAGCTCCATAGTTCTAAGCGCTCTGAAGGGATGGTTGGAGGGTGGCAGGGAGAGGCAAGATTCAACCATTGCTACTAAATCTGCTCCCCTTCCCGTAATACACTGCCATTGTTTAGGCTCAGCGGGGGAAGACAAATGGGTGCAGTATTTCACTCAAACCCCACAAACCCCTGTTTCACCCTTTGATCTGCAGTGGGGAAAAAGCAGCTGAACAGGGTCCACCACCTCTGGGTGAATGACTCAGCTGCCCAGGAACGCAGGGTGAGTCTCACAAGCTTCACTGTTCTCTGAGCAGCACAAGAAGCAATCCTTTACTCTGCCAAATAGCTTTTCCCTTGCCCATTGGTTTGCAAACAGGTTCAGGTCACAGAAAATACCACCTTCTTAGATAATTTATTTAAAAAGGCATCAAACTCTCTACACGCTACAAACCAAAGCTGAATTTTCAGCACAGCAGTAAGGAGAGATGAGTCAGAGAAACTATTTCCCTAGAAAACAAAGGAGATTTGTAAAGTCAAAGCAAAAGTGCCTCTCCCGTGACTCACAGCAGGACTCATGCTCTGACCAAGCTAACAGAGGCTCATGTTCTGCTTTATGCTCCATGTTACTTCTCATATCAACCAGTGCTGATTACCTCAAAACCCAGGCCTAAACCTCAGCATTAGCCAGCTAGAATGGACTGCGGGATGAAATACCTTCTCTGACCATAGCTGGAATAGAAAGAATGTTTCTGGTCCCAGAAAGGATCTGGGCCGAGCCGAGCCAAGCACACTAGCCTCTGGCTTTCCTTTGGCTTTACTTGGTGGAGTTACTATCCAGAATTTACCAGGGCATAATCTGTCCACTGTAATATCAAATTCCATCACAACAAGACAGGGTGAGCTGGAATCAGTCTGCATTGGCAGCACTGACACCAGGGAATGCAGTTCTGCTCCCTTGACTAACCCCACAACAGAACACAGTACAAGGGACTGGCTTCCTCTTGAGTCAGCCAGAGTGTGGCGGTTCCCACGGCATCCTCTAGTGACAAATACAGAAAACATAGCACAGGATCTGGGACAGAAACTGTTCAAAACAGTCTCAAAGTTAAATTCAGGCCTCAGACCTGGGAAGAGGTTGGGCCAAGGTAAGAACAATTCAAATAAGAATAAACTTGTATGCTTTAAACAGCAGTAACCTTGTGATACCAGAGGGGGTAATAAACCAAACAGACAGTAAAAAGGTTAGAAATTAATTCATTACGAGGGACAAGGAAATACACATTTCACATAATTCTGCCTGAAGGTTTTGAGTTAATTCCATATGAACTCAGTAAATTCAGATTCAGTCCAAACCTCCTGGATTGTCCTTTCATGCACTGAGTTAGCGTTGAACTTGCTTTGTGTCCGTTTTCAACTCATTTAGCAGCAACAGGGCCTGATGCAGCCAGCCAGGAGCCTGGTGAGGAGCAGGAGTTTGTTAACGATGAGGTTGAATTAAATGCTGCTGTGTTTAACAAGGAGGCCTGTAGGGGGGACTGTGGAGATACCGACACTTGGTGCTGTCACTGCTGCCAAAGGTTTTGGACATTATAATCTTTGGGTGTGTTTGAGTTTCTTAATTCTGGAAATTAATCATCCCCACCTGCACAATGCAACAATTTCAGGAGGTTTGATGAAGATGAGAGGGGGAAATAAAGAAGAAACCAAACCAAGAACCTGAAATAAGTGGACTGAATTCTCTGAGGGGCTCATGCTGGATGGGGCCGTACAGGACCTAGTCCCATGGGAATGCTGCTGTTTCCAAAGGCTGACAGGCACAGCAGCCTGCTGCTCCTGGGTCTCGCAGCTTTGTCTCTTGCACTGCTGGCTCCAAGGACATGGTACCCCCAGGCACAGCCTGGCCAGGCCCCTCCACTCCACTCAGCCCTTGCAGGGCAGGGTCCCCCCTGCACCTCCCACCTCAAGGGGTAAAAACAGAATCTGATTGACTGGGCCTCTGGTAGAAAATCAGGTGAAAGGAAGCTACTTCTGTGATATTTCACACATGTAGCAGCCTACCATCATGAAAACAGCGGCAGGAAGTTAAGCAAGTGTGAACCTCCCTGTAGGAACATCCTTTCTGTGTTCCAAGTGAGACATTTCTATGAAGTTTCATGTAATACAAAACATCCCAACAAACCTCCATGTTTCTGAAGTACTCTCAGCCTAAGACAGACATCAAGAGCAAATGCTGTCTGATGGCTGCTACAGTGAACATGCAGTTCCAAGAGGGCTGGGGCTGACTCCCATAACTGGTTTAGTGCTGCCTGAAGAGAAGTTTATGGAGGCTGCAATTACTCCTAATGAGCCACATTTAGGAGCCCACGCTCGGAGCTGCCGTGCGAAGGCTGGCTCCAGGGAACACCTTTCCCCTGGCACACACTCCGGAGCTCTCCAGCCCTGGCAGCAGGAGCCAGGCTGCGGATCAAAGGCCCTCACAGCCTTATTCATACAGCGCTTCTCCCATGAGTTCAGCTCCTTCCCACAACCCCATGTCAACTGTCAAAAGTTACAGCAGCACCAGAAAGTTCATGGTGATTCACACAAACAGAAAGATTTAAAACAAATGCTGATGCTTCCTTTTGGTTGGAAATGCTCTTAGGAATCATGTCAGCACAATCCGAGAGGTTTTATTAGTTATTAAAGATGAGCCCATTCGAAAAGACTGAAAAGGTACTAAGCAGGTATTCCAATCAGCTTGATTTAGGGGGGGGTGGGCTGCCCTAAACATCTAGGCAGCCAATGCAGACCTTACTTTGTGCTTAAAGGAAGATTTAAGCTAAATCCAAGGGTCTGAGGCTGGTGGAAAACCACAGGTTCTCAGTGCCAGGGCTGCCCAGGAAGGGAATGCACCCAAAACACACTGATTGTGACACTGCCTATAAACTACTCCTGTCTGAAAACAGAGCAGACTGTTCAGCACAGTTAGAAATCCCCCTTCCTGTTCCCAAGGGTGTGCTGACACCCCAGGGCTGCCGAACACGCTTCCTGTGAGCTGAGAGTCACCAGGAGAAAAGCAAAGCTGGTTTAAAACACCTCCCTGGCAGCAGCTCCTCGAGCCAGTGCCTCCAGGACTTGCCCTCATAGAGCAGCAGAGTTGGGTTTTCTCACTGAACCTAACAGAGATCTGGACACTCTTAAGAATTTCCCTCAAGCAAAAGCCAGTCTGAAACCACTGTAGGACCAGCAGAGCCCCAGCCCAGAGGAGAGGATCCATCAGCAGGGTGCAAAGAGCTTCTCATTTTCTAATTTGATCCAGGACATGTTTCATGCTCACACAGCAAAACCTCTTCCCTTACTGGCAGCCGCGGATTGTCACAAGGATCAGAATATGCTCTCATAAAATTATTAGAAGAAATAATAACACATGGGCACATGAATACAAATCTACGCAAGTATATGAACCCATAACCATAGATCTAAGTAATAAAAACACAAGCGTGCTCTGCAAATGTTTTACAGACACAAACAGAGTAACACAGCTCATCTCTCTGGGTATGAATCCCACTTGCTCTGTGTCTCTATCAAGTCTGGGATTATATTTTGTTTAGTGGGAATTTTCCATGTGGCCTATGGGAACCCCCCGCCCCGGGGCCCTCCTGCATGTGAATCAGGCAGTGCTGCAGCTGGCCCGGCCAGCATCCAACACAGACTTGCTTCCTCTGAAGCCAGGGACAGGTTCAGTCTATTTGCTTTTGGCACTGCCTGTTGAGCTGCCTGCAGAAACCTGACTTTTGGAACCCGGCTCTCAGCAGTTAGACCTTGGACTCAATAGTAGTTTCCAGCCCCATCATACCTCGCTGAGATTTACCAGCCAGATAACAGCATAAAGGAAGTATAAAAATACAGCCAGTGACTTATCTTGCATTCATCAGAGCTTGGTGTCTTAACTGATCCTTTCTTCCCGCACCACTTTTAATCCTGCTAGAAGAAAATCTATTTCCTTTCCTAGCTCAGCTACTTCACTCCCTGATGTGCACTAGAATTATAGTTCTGGATTGAGGGAAGTCAAGAGTTTAAAGGTATTTCTGTTTCTAGGGAAACAGAGACAACACTGAGGTATTGCAAAAGCACACACCATGTCCAGCTTCAAGGAGTTAAGTATTTACATTGCTCTCAGCTATTGAAGTGTTTGAGTTCTTCATGATCCATTGCATGTTTTCCTCATGCTGATCCCTTCCAGGACCTCACTTCTCAACCCTTTTGCTGCGGAAACAAGGAAACAAACATTTACCTCGTGCATGTCTCTTCACCAAATCACATTCCCTCTGCTTTGCAAAACTAGCATTAACACTGCTGCTCCCTGTCCCTGCACCCCTCCTTCCAGCTGCTCCCAGCCAGGTACATGTGCTGGGACGTGCCTCGCAGCACACCAACACTCTTGTCTTTGGATCTGCTGGCACAGTCAGTGAAAAGATGGCAACGTGAGGCTTGTGAGGATTAAAAAAAGATTAATGATGGGATATAAAAGCAAGAAAGCCAAGAACTGTAGCTTCAGCTGACATTTAACACCGTTACTTCAGTCCCAGCTGCAGAGGACTTCTTGTTATCATTGGTTCTGCTCAAGACAAGGTTGAAATTAAAAAGCCAGAAAGTTTTGTGTTTGAATTAAAGTGATTCAAAGGTTTCATGGTCACAATCTTCAGGAGGAGAGCAAAGCTTGTAAAGCCGGTGCTTTAAGAAGGCAAATGACATGATCAGGACAGCCAAAGCCTTCATGAGCAAGAGAAGAGATGAAGACTGAGAATGTGCACACAGAAGAGTCCAGAGGCTCATTTTCACTGACGGAAGCAGAGGTCTAAAGAATGAAATCTCAGAAGGGATAAACACTTGAAGATTTCCAAGGTGAATTCAGAATGATAACCTGGCTTTGCTCATTCGTCCACAGAGGCATCTGTGGAATCTCAGGCACTGATAAAGTAGGTTAGAATGTTCACAGAGTTCATTTTATTGTAAGTGCATTGGCAGTCCCTAGAAGCAAATTTAGCAGGATGTGAGAAGAGTGAAGTATTCACCAGTGCCACTCAAGGACAATAAAAAGTGGTTTTCGGGACAATGAATAAAAATACCCTGAAAGAATGTGAACACTGACAGAGCAGCAGTGACAAGTAACAGAGCAGGCAAAGGAGACGCAGAACCGGGCCTCAGGCAGGAGCTCGGCTGTGGGCTGCTTCCACCAGCCTTCTGGATGACTTTACCTTAAAAAAATGTGTCTCTCCTTCATGTGCTTATCTCCCTCAGATAAGATGCAGATAAAGGAAATTCCCTCTGTTAGCCATCCCTTGTATTTTCTTTAGGGAAAAGTTGACCCTGTAATAAATTAGGTTTATTGCAGTGGGAGAAAAAAAGACCTGTGTGGAATGATAAAAGCACATTCTTTGTTAGCAAATGCTTTGCCACACCAAAGGCTTTTTCCAACCTTTTAAGTTTATGTTATCCCCTCCAGAGAGTCCAAGCAAAAAACAAGCACATGCAGCCATGGAGGTAAAAGACAGATGGAAAGTTAAAAGAAAACCAAAAGCTTTCTGAAAATTTAGGATGCAGTTGTAGTGAAAATGCTGCTTGAGCGACTGATTTGATACTGGAAGCTTAGGATGCATTTGGTGGTATAAATAAAATTCAATAGCTACTCCATTGAACAGTGGCTCCCAAGCTGCTCCTCTCCTGACACTTCCAGGTGTACTTGCAAACTGCCATGAAGAATTACAGTTCAGGTTGTGGGAACTTTGTACCCATGTGTTGAAGCAAACCCAAGCTGCTGGCAGCACGCTGACAGTGTTCTCACAGTGCAGTCTATTGCGCCTTCACTCAGGGGTATTAGAGGGAATGCAGAGCACTTCCAGATCCCGGCTGTCATGAACTGGATCATAAAATATTATGCAGCACCATACATGTGCATTTTATTTTGCAAAACCCAAAATACACTACTTTGAGGTCCTGACATGGGAGTCAAGGCAAGAGTACCAAGAGGAAAGGATGTTCCTCTCTCCTTGCAGCAAGAGAGCAAGCAGACTGCGCTGGTACCTGTTCTTCTTTAAGCTTCTCGCATGGCTGTTCAGTGAAGAAAAGCACACGGTATATTCTAACTGTGGATGTAATGTTTAACAATGGAATACCTGTTCTTCTGAAGCTCTCCTGTCTGCACGCAGACTGTAACTGTCTGCTGCTATTATTGCACCTATGGGCCTTGGAACAGTTACCTGCTGGGCTGGTTTTTCCTACCCAGGGCTGAGGAGGACATTCAGATCTACAGGAGATCTAAATGACAAATTGAAGGGTTCCTGTACACCTTAGGAAGGGCTGTACAGCCTCTGCAGAAAGAAAAGCACTGTGCTGAGCTGTGCCCAGGCTGCACAGCCCAATGGAGCTTGGCTTACACACTGTATTTGGATGTATCAAGCACCACATTGTGTGCCTGAGTCACTGCACAATTCCTCTTCCTGCTCCAGCCTCAGAATTAGATACAGACCAATGGGGGTGCTGAGCAGGTGCCTTGGCCAGCTTCCACTCTGTGTATTTGTTCTTCTACCCTCCCTGTATTTGCCCTGCAGTTGGCCATTTCTCTCTGTACACAATGAGCACAGCACTAATGGGCGGTGTAGAAGGGCCCCCGCACAGAGCACTCATTTCACTTGGCTTATCTTTAATTCTTTCTGTTGGGATTAAACGGATTTCTCATTCAAACATCATGCATCTGTGCCTCCAAGTTCTGTTTAGTGGGAACACTTGCTGGGAGCAGAATTTCTGCTGGTTCTGGTGCCTCCCTGAAGCTGCACGTGCAGAAGAGCAGCTCACTTCCTCCTTCTTCAAAGAGCTCCTCCGAGGAAAACCAGGATCCTTCAGACCAGGCACGTTCTCTGTCACCCCCCTCTTCTACTCCCCATCTACCCTCCTCTCTCCCCTTGGTAGGTCCTCATCTCCTCCTCTTCTTTTCCTTTGTCCTCATTTGACCCTTTAAATCCCCACCTGCTAACTATACCCTTCCATTGTACTAAGTAACAGTAGTCATTTAACCCCACCTCTGAAGCTGAATTTACTGTCCCTGGAAACCTCTGCCTCTCCCTCTTATTCCCCACAGTAACC
>JAVHNC010073082.1:13792-24055 GCA_034782935.1 Micropsitta keiensis | reverse complement strand
TCTGTTAATATGTTACATTGGAAGTTGGTAATATCATTTGAAAATATAATGAAAAGAGGTTTTCTGTTTTCCTTCTTTACAGTATAGTATGTACTGTCCTCATCAGACATGAGTCTTAAGGGGAAAATGGACACACTGAAGGGAGAGACTGTGCTTCTAGAATTAATTATTCTATTTCAATCCAGAGCTGGGGGGGTGGAGGTATCTTTCAAATAGACAAGAAACAAATTTACACCACAGGTTACACTAAATACATTAAAAGGGGAAAAAATATATATTGAAAAAAAAATAAAAATCAATACAGTTCACTCCGAACAACCACTTAGCACAAATATCATAGCCTGACATTAACAGTAACTAAGGAGAGAAACAGAACTATAAATAATTTACACTGTTGAAATAATACTTAAATAACTCTAAGAGCCAAATATGTTTATTTTGAAATACACTGACTCAAACAGTTACCATGAAACCTCCAGTCTTTCTGTAAAAACAGGCTCTCCTGGAATACAATTCACATGAGCCTACCAGACTTCTCAAGAGGTTTTTAAACAAGGCAAACTGATGGTTGTCTTTAAACACACACTTAAAATTGAACAGTGTGAACAAAGGCCTGCCCATAGACGCCTCCCACCGAAAGCAGCCTGCACACGGCACTGTCCAGAAACTTACTTTAACGCAAGATATCCAATATCAGATTAATGAAGCAAACACAACTCATTCCAAGAACGAAATATCATCTTTGACTGATGCTGTTCCAACACTTTTTCATTTCCAGGGGAGCATAGAATCACAGAATTACTGGACTGGAAGGGACCTCAAGGATCCTCTGGACCAACTTTTTTTGGCAAAGCATGACCTGGACTGGATGCCTCAGTGCCCTGTTCAGCTGAATCTTAAAAGTGTCCAATATCAGGGAGTGCACCACTTCCCTGGGGAGATTATTCCAACGGCTGGTTGTTCTCACTGTGAAAAATTTTCCTTTTGTGTCCAGTCAGAATCTCCCCAAGAGTAAC
Source organism: Micropsitta keiensis (assembly GCA_034782935.1). NCBI lineage: Eukaryota > Metazoa > Chordata > Aves > Psittaciformes > Psittacidae > Micropsitta > Micropsitta keiensis. The sequence goes on along the minus strand of JAVHNC010073082.1, from coordinate 23,039 downwards.
TTTGTGCCCATCACCTCTTGTTCTTCCCACATGACTCCTTGTGAAAAAGGAGTCTCCATCTTCTTTGCAACCACCCTTAAATACTGGAACATGGTGATCAGGCCTCCCCTGAGCTTTTTTTTTTTCTCTTGGCTGAACAAATCCAGTTCTCTCAGCCTTTCCTCAAACGGCTGCCCAGTCCTTTGATCATCGTTGTAGGCCTTCTCTGGACTCTTTCCAGACTGTCCACAGAGATCCTCCTATTGTAAATGTAGCCATTTAATTTAGTCCATTTGCCCAGAATTTCAAACGGTACTAGTTTTTTGTCGGTTTTCTAAAATCCCTTAAAAAAATAGAATACCCCACAGATAAAACAGCATAATGCTGCAGTCACTCTGAAAACTCAAAACCTTTCCACCCCAAACCAGCAGCACCTCCCAGAGACTGCTAAAGAATCTATTTACTACTCTCTTTTAAAAGTCTATTTCAGACAGGTCTTTTTGGCAAGGATGTTCCTATATTTAACGTGCTGTAATTTCATTATGATTCATTCTAAAACAAAGGCACTACTGAATCCCTTTTATGGCACAGTACACTGCTTATTTGCCAAACCTAAAGCAGATTCGTACACAGCAGATTCGGCCAGGGCCGGCTCTGGGAGCTCTGCTCTGGCTGCCCCGGGGGTGGCAGCGTCGGCACCAGACAGAGCCGATGAGAAAAAACGACTGCTACTGCTGAACCCAGGACACACATACCAAAGAATATGACTATCACTTTGGGGCTTGAGCATTTTTAGAGCTTGTAAGTACTAACACTTCCAGATGCTACTTGGGTCATTTTTATAGCACCAGAGTTCAAAAATCATCTGTAGTCCTCATTCATGGAAATCTCAATTCTACAAAAGCCATTGCTGCAATTACATATAAACAGTTAAGACACAAATAAATAAGCTTAGTGTGCCACTTTCCTCCCCGTTTTTTCTGGAGTAAATACTCTTCAGTGTAGCAGCAAGACGGACAAAGCTGCAGCAGTCAAATTGTCTATATATGTTACACAAATGGATTTAGGCTTCCAAACCACCAGTTATTTCCTTTGAATATTCACAGGAAGAAAAGAATATTTTTATTTTTTGCCATTCCTTGTCCTCAGCCATGCAAATTTAAGTTGCGGTTGTGTAAGAATTTTGTATTTTTTTATTGAGATGTGGGGGGAAACTGTATTGAAACATCCCTTCTCATCTAACAGTTAATCTTTAAATACAGGTGAAAACTAGCCTACCTACTGTAAGGTTGACTTGGCCATGCCCTGTGTAGCCTCTTGTATTGAAATTTCAACCCCCTAGCTAAGTGAGGAGATTTCAAAATCCCAAAATACAACTTTTAACGTTGGGTTTTGTCCGAGAGTAAAAGGTGTCCCATTTGTACTTCAACAAAATAGTTTTCACTTGTGGAAGCCACAGAAAAAGAACAGCCTCCTCTCACTGCTCTTTCACTCCTGATCCATTTCTTAGGCAGGTTGACACAATGCCATAAGTAATTTTCTGATTTCCTGCACTGCCTTTTTTCTGAGGAAATAGGCAACTAGCATTTAGTTCTCAGACCATCATACTGGCTGCTTTGACACATTCCTGCATGTAATTCCAATTACAGGATTCCCAGAATAATCATAGCTCACTGTCAAGTACAAACGTTAAGTTTATCTTTTAAGTAAGGAGAAGTTTTGAGGCCTGCTAAAAGATTTTGTCATCAGAAATGCTTCTGTGAAATAGTATCTATGGGCATGATTGCAGACTACTAAGAAAATTACTATGACAAAGACACTTCCTTCTGACTGAAGTAATGAGGTATTTCATAACAGACCAACATTTAAGTTGGCAAGTGTTCCTCCCTCCCAACATCTGAGTCATTTTTTACCTGTGTATTAAAAAACCAAACTACAAACAGCAGCAGGAGGGTATGTGAAAACAGTCTAAACACTCAAAAGAAGTCATTTCAGTCACATCTATTAGTTAAGACTTGGACGATTTTATCATTTTAATAAGCCTTCTGAAACAACAGAAATCTTGCTTTTAATCTGTGGCTTCCAAAAGAACTGATGGATCTGTTACTTTCATTTCCAAAAGCATCTTTCAGATAAACTACTTAGAAATAAACCTCACCCCAAACACAAACATTGAAGAAGACAGGAGCCAATATTATTTAGTGTGACAAAATCCTTAACGTTTGTGTTGTGTGACCACAGTAGATGATCATAGCACAATTCTACTCTGAAAAGTCACCATAAACATTTTTGACAGCTGAATGGCAAGCCAATGCCAATTAACAGAAACAGGCTTTTTGATGCCCAAGTTGGAAACAAGAGGGGAAACCATGCTGTGGTCTGCCCCCATGAAGGCTGTCTGTTCCGTTTCTTGCAGTATTTACCTTGCAGCAGTATTTACCTTGCAGCAGTATTTTTACCTTGCAGCAGTATTTTTACCTTGCAGCAGTATTTTTACCTTGCAGCAGTATTTACCTTGCAGCAGTATTTACCTTGCAGCAGTATTTACTTGCAGCAGTATTTACCTTGCAGCAGTATTTACCTTGCAGCAGTATTTACCTTGCAGCAGTATTTACCTTGCAGCAGTAGAGCCAAACTGAACCTAGATACCTGCTTAAGCATAAGCAGAATATAGCAGCCAAGTGACTATCACTTCAAAGATCTTCAATGATATTGCACAACTGCAAATGAAATGTAACTCATGTACTAGAAATAGGAAACAACTCAATTTCAGGTGCTATGAGTAACAGTTGTGGTAAGAGAGCTTTTCAAGTCACCAGATCTCTTCTACAGATCAGAGTAAACTCATCTGTGGAGCACCACTTTCCAGGGCCATGTTTCAAAACAAAACTGTGTTACAGATACTGTAATTTTACTACAAGTCCATGTGTTTTGCTTTTATGTGTTTCTATATATTGAGATCTTTCTTCTGTTTGTATTATTATAAAAGCACATATGTCTCTTCTCAGTAAAAATGCTGTTTTGGCGATAGTTATTCAACAGAGAACCAAGAAAACATGGTCACGTATGTAACATTTGTTAAGAGTCCCCTGCAACTGGGAAGCAGCATTTTTTGGAATACAATTTAGACTGGCTACTTGTGTTTGCCAGAGACATGGCCTGCTAGGAGACAGCTTGGCAGCCTAGGAGAGACAACTCAGAGGATGACAAGCATATTAACTGCAAGTCATGTAAGAACAATTCAGGCGGATTCGGACAGATTGATAGTCACCAGAGAAACAAACAGCACCATCAGTTTACTAAAACACACAGAACTGCAGAGGAATGAGAACATCTTCAGCTGACTTAATTCACAAGCAGCAAGCGTAGCTAAACCTGGTACTCTGTATTATCAACTGGGTGAGCTCTTTAAATAACTAGCGTAATTTTTTTCCCATCACAAACTTTCCTTACTACATATTCCAGTCAAGTAACATAACTACATACGCAATTTCAGTCTTGTATAGGAACTCTTACTCTTCAATGAATTTATCTTATTAAGTTTCCTAAAGATTAATATCCAACCCCAAAAAAAACACTCAGGGAAACAACAACAGGGAGCAAAACTGTCAAAAGTGCTTGTCAGAGGCACATGTAGCATATATGTATACACCCAGCCTAGAAACAACTTTTGCAGCTGAGTAATAAACAAAATAAGACAATTGGTTATTCTCTTGGTAGACAGGAAAAAAACAAAAAGGAAAAAAAAAGGAAGAAAGTTTTGATTGTTTTCTGAAGTTTACTTCTACTATGAGCTCCTCCTTCAGTATAAAAACTTCTCCTACTGCAATATGCACGGTCATGTGGCTTTTTTGACTAAAACAATGTAAACACATGCACTATTCCAATAAATTAGGCCAAGACAGTTATGAGAAAACACTGTTCTGAACTTGCACGCAAAAATCCTGCATAACAGACCTGACTTTGCACAGTTAGTGGTTATGAACCTATTACAATTTTTGTATCAATCCTACTACTGGTGATATTTGCCTCTACTATTTTCCTTGTTTTCAAAACAGCTCCATCCTTTACTGGGGCATACAGAACCCAATAACATGTTAGATTAAACTGCACATTTCAGAAAGAAAACTAACCTTTAGGTAGGTTTACTACTTCTGTAGAGAAAAACACTTTGAAAGGAACCCCCAGCCAACTGCAGTTTCATTGCCACTTAAGAGCAATAGTTTCTGCCTATCACTAGTCACAAACAGCGACAGGATTTTTCCTGTAGTTTCTCTTGTAGTAGTAGTTCCTGCTACTGGGTATCAGAAGTTCCTTACTAGAGTGATACAGCTCTGAAGTTACGGAGGAAAAGGGGATTCCTTTTACAGAACTGTAGAAGGAGGCATTACACCTTGGAAACATGGAAAAGAAAACACTCAAGAGTCCTACTCATCTCAATGGGACTGCACTACTTCTTAAGAGAAAGAATTAAAGTAACAATTAAGTGAATCACTGTCCAAAACTCTCAACAGAGTGCAAAACAGAAGCTTGAGAACTGTACAAAATAAATAGGAACGTCCCAAATTTCTCCTCTGATTTTCCACAAGCTTTGATAGCAGTATCAGCCTGAGGGGAATGCATCTCAGCAAGAAACTATATAATAGCTGATCTCCGGAAACACAATTTCAAGCTCTTGTCAGCCACAATGAACTATTTGAAGGCTTTGTTTCTCTCATTTGAAAAAGCAACTCTGACAGCAACAGGAAAGTATTAAGGCACAGAGTATGCTTGCAATGATGGGCTGACTTCTATGGAAGCAACAGACCATCTGCTTAGCTTTGCTACTGCTTAACATGTTCTGTAACAATCTTAACTCTGATTTAGAAGGATTTTCTAGATGGTCTGAACATGTTTTCTGGACTTAATGGATATCACAAAAAAACAGGGGACAACACAAGAGGACAATAACGTTACTACTGCAAATTACTGTGACAAAATGATCTGCTCTTCTACCCCTGCCAAGTGATAATTGTTCAAAGAAGAAACCTTCTGCTCTTTTAAGAAGATACCTCAAAGAACTTCAGCCTAATCAAATGAAAACTATCCTTGTAGCATCATTCAAGAAAACAGTGTATCGTGGTTTAAGCCACAATGCCAGAGTTATAAGCAAAACTGTTACAGGAAAGGAGTGGTAGTAAGGAGAGCAAAAGTACGTACAGTAGTAGAAAAGAGAAGTTTCCTCAGAGGTTTCAAGATGATCTCAGACACATCAAACGCCACAAAGCAGGTGCTCTAAATAAATCTGAATATGCAGATTGCAAAGTCACGGCCAAGGAAGAATTCAAATCATTGGTACAGTAAATAGCTGTAACTTCAATTCATAAAACCTCCTCAGGGACTACACTACTGCCCATTTCCAAAAATGTTCTAGGCTATCAAGAACACACCATCCACTCCCAAGAAAACACAACTATGACTTTAATAGGTATTGTGTAACTTGTACTGACTGACAAGTTGCTTCTTGGACCATATGAGTGGACCATATGAAATCTATGAAATCCTTTGTTCACGTCGGTATAGACTGAGGAAATATTTTGTTTTAACCTCTTCTGCCAATGGAAAAACAGCTGTCTTGATCTCAAGCGAATTATGGTACTCTGACATAGAGTATAAGCTATTCTTCATTCCCTTTTAAACTGTTTTGGGGTAAGGCTGAACCACTACTTTCAGCTTATGCCAACATATGGATCACAGGCTCAAGATACCATGGTCACTTCTAGTGCACTTTTCATTATGTCTAGAGCTGCCATAAAAAGGTAAAAAATTAACATTATTGGCTTATGATGCTCCAGATGAAATGAATCCCAAGTTATTTCTGAGAACAGGTGAAGGGATGAGAATCAGGATTTTTCTTTTCCCTTTTTCTCTTACTAGAAAGAATGCTTATAAAAACATATCACAAGAAAGAAAAACAGAAAAAGCAACGGACTTTCCTTGATTAGTCATTTACTAAAGAAGGATTAGAACAAGCTATCAAGGAAATAGGTCTTGCTCCAAATTAGACCCAAGCCATAAAGGGTCACAAATGCTACACACTGCCTATAAACACACTGAATTGAGAAAGACGGACTTCTGAGCCACACTAGAATGAGGTTTTAACCACTGATACACATCACTTATTTTAAACAGAATGAGAAAATCTTGCGTTTAAAAAGTTTAGATATTTTCTTTTTCTGCATATGCATTTCACACCTTTCTTTCCCTTAGGATAGAGTGCTACAGTGATCACCTTCAAGAATTCATCTCCAGCCTTAATACAGATCTTCAAGCATGATGGCAGCTACATTTTAAGCCAAGTTAGGCACATTCACTATTAGGTAAATCAGCTGCCTCACCACTTATATTGCTGCTCTTCAAATCTTTTAAACAGCATACACTAAGTAGAAAACATCAAGGAACAGAAGGTGAGAAATTAAACTAACCCCCAGTTTCCTTCAGCAGAAATTTCAGTTTCTGGAAGGACAAACTGACTGACTGAAGTGTTTCTTCACGCTTCTTGAAAGCTTTCACCACAACTGGAGCATCAATAAGCAAAAAAAGCTAACACACAATCCTGTCTGATAACCCTATTAGGACAAAAACTGGGGGATGGGAAGAGACTGGACAAGGATGCCAACCCTCAAATGCCGACTAAGAAAATGGCAAAAATATTTGCCAATGCTTCTGCTGGTCAGAAGAAAATTCAGGGAGCAAGTAATCTGTTCCAAAACTATTTGTGTAGAACACTATGCTCACCTGCTGTATTACTATGACAAAATTAAGCTGTAAATAAAGTAAAACTTAAAAACAAAACAAACCCCACAAATCTTTTAAGCTTCATCTTGTTCAACAAGAGGTGAAGCCCTGGAAAATACAATCTCTTCTATTTTTAATAAATTGGCCAAATTTTAAGAACTGTTTTCTCTTACATGCACCTTCCTGTTTTCTCTTACATGCACCTTCACCTTCATCATTTCACCATTTCTGCTCTGTCATTAAGCAGCCCTACTTTCTCAGTTTCTCCAAACAACTTTCTGTGTAAGGACTTTGAAAGCACTACTTTTGCTCTGGTCTTGGAAATGCATCACCAGTGCACAGGAGCATAGCACTGCATACGAGGACAAACTATTTATGTAATTTGGATACTTCTACTATTCTTTTCCAATATATTTCTTGTTCAAATTAACTTCTCCCTTACTCCTTGAACATGTGCTAACTGAGAAAGCACAGATCACCTTCCCAAGCTGGTGAATCCCATTTGCAGCGGGTATCAGGCTAACAGTGAAGTCCTAGAAGAATGGAATTTGTCTGAGTGGTGGCTTATTCCTTACCAAGGTGTCTTGATTTAAAATAAATAGACACATTACTGAACCTCCCCCCACCAGGCTCACATGTAACTTCACCAGATGAAGACCACAGGCAATTCTTTTGCTTTGAGGTAATTCTACTTGGTTAGTTCACACAGGAAATTAGCAGCTTTGCCATGTAACTGCATAGTGACCAGGAAAAATCTAAGAAATTAGATATCCAGAAGTTTATAGAAATAAGCCATATAATTGGGTTTTGACACTCTTCCCACAAATTTCAGAGGAAAGAAAAAGAAAGATAAGCTGATTCTCTATGAGCACACCAACCTGCCTCTTGTAACCAACGTAGCAAATTTGGAGGCTGGAAACAGCCATATCCACTTTCACATGCTACACATTTACTAAGATCACAAGCATCTCTTGCTTAGGCACAGGTGTCCCCTTCACTGCAGAGAAAAGACTTCTTACAGTTTTTATTTTTAAAAAGCAAAAATTAACTACAGAGTTCTCCACAGTGATGTCAGCATTTCTTCAGAGATGACACACACTTTCCTATCAGTCAATGCAGTTTTTTCCATTATTCTCAACACATCAATGAACTACCATTTATGTGCTAATAAGTGGCAATGACTGGTGATGTATGAACAGACAAAATATCAGAGATAAGAAAATTATCTTTTTCTACATATCAGAATATGCTGTGTTTGCCACCAAAATTTCACAAAGGAACTGTACCAAAGCAACACAGCCAAGAGATAAGGCACACTGCTGTCTAATTAAGACAAGAGCAGCAATCAAAACACTTCTCTAAGCTCAAGAACTAAAACCCAAGGACTGTATCAAGCAGGGAGCAGCACAGTGCTCCAAGCAGAGGGAAGTACTTTCAGGTGTATATATTCCCTGCTGATCAGCAATGGCCACTGAATTAAGACTTCTTGCCCCGACACTGCCCTTCCCTTTCACAGACTTTGCATTACTTTGACAATCTATGTGAAATTTGATGTTTTCAGACCAGTCCCTCTATATTTGAAAACACTCACTGCACAGCTGTTGACAGTGGTCTCTAACAAAGGGATCAATTGTTGCACCTCTCCCTTCAATTACAAATATTTAAGTTTTCACATTGCTTTAGAAAATATTGTTGTCTGGCAGCTAAATCGAGATCCTGCACAGAGGTAATCTTCTATTCCTTTCTGCAGGATTATGCTGCTCATTTCTAGTTCACCCTGCTAAGATACTACCCAACTTTTAACTTTAGGGATGTGCTTTTCAACAAGCGCTTTCATTTCTCATTACATGAGAAATACTGTTTCAATTATCTTGCTTTCATGGTATCACTGGTGACTGAAACAGGTAACTACATTCTTTAGAAAGTGCATTCTTTAGTTCTGTTCCAGAAAAGAATCTACTAAATTTTCTGAACACCTGTATGGAGAAAAAACAAGTGCAATAAATAGAATATATCAAAAGTATTTGTACATACTTTAGTTATTGCTCCTGTCTGTGCTGTGTTCAGTCCGGTGTGACCAGCCATCTGTGGAGATACTTGGGTTAAAGTCTCTGCCAGCACACTGCCCGCATTCCCCTGCATGGCAGGGGCAGAATATTGCATTCCTGCTCCCCTTCCTCTTCCAGCTGCCCCAAGAGATCCATTCATTACCTGCCCTTGTCCTTGCTGAGGCTGATTCATTAAATTGTGACCAGAATTACTGTTGAGAAGGCTCTGGTGTGTCTGACTGAAATTAGTATTCATACATATCCCAGGTCCAGTCTGTGATGTTGCAGGGCTGCTCGTCACCAGCCCCACTTGTTTTTGTGCTTGAGAGTTCAGAGTTTGTGACGCAGGTGTGGTAGGTCCAGAGGTGCTGGCTGCTTGCTTTGCCAGGCCAGAAGCAGAAGAGTCTCCCTGGTTTAAAGGACTTTTACCCATAGCACCCAGA
>JAVHNC010072891.1:7897-18461 GCA_034782935.1 Micropsitta keiensis | reverse complement strand
GACTGAATGTACAGCAATGTATCAGCACGATTGGATTGGATCCTGTTTTGGCTTTCAGGACAGTCTGAAGCACTATTCTTTCTTAAGCCTCCAAGTCTAATATTGTCTTACATTTCCTACCTAGAGAAGCCATATTGTTACCTACCATGATAAAAAAAGAAATTACTCTTAACAGATTTACATGAAAAAATTGACCCCTGGATTAAAAGCTGAGGTTAACCAATATTTTGCTTTTGGCTTAAATAGAGTCACCAATTAACCTAGAAGAATTTGCTCCAGTTTCAAAAGCTGAATTTGATGGTTTCTTCCTTATCTGTACCTGGAGCTTATACAGTTCTTTTGCATTAGTGGGTAGACATCAGAGATGGTCATCAACAATGGCACTAACCTGTTCCCTATTTTGAGATAAATGATTCCCACATTCCAACGATGTGATAACAGTTGCACATAAAAGGCAGAGAAATTTTAGAAATTCACATCTTCTCAATAACCTTTGCTACCAAATTTTAAACTCCACTTCATGCCAAAGAGATATGCTGACCTGCATTCATACTACTAGGAAAAAGACTGAGATATACACAAGCTATAACAGACTTTGTCTTTTCTGAGTGACTTCTGTGTATATGAAGGTCTACCTTTAGCTCTTAAATGTTTCATAAATCAGAAAGAGGATGATTAATCACTGGCATTATCTTTTTCAAGAAAGATGATAATCAGCTCCTTCCACCCTAAACCAGTCTGAGTAACTAACCATTGTCCCATTTAAAGATATGGGATCTCTGTTGCTGAAAGTGAGTTTAAGGCCATGTGGTTATGCAAAGCCCCATGTGTCCTTCCCAGCCAACATGCTTTTGTTAGCCCTTGCAGTCTGAGCAATTTCTGTTCACTTCATCATACTTTGTACACTCAGACTTCTATGTGTGCTGTTCCTTACTACCTACTGCTTCTAGCACCTATCATGAACTAAAAGCAATACTGTCCTTCCCAAATCCTGAAGCATACTGTCCTACACATGTTGAATTCAGTGGCTGGCATTACAGTTTGAAGATTTCACTTGCAGCTCAGTGGGGTGAAAGGCTCCGTATAGTTGCACAATGACATCTTTTGACCATGACGTTCGACTGGGAAAAGATGCACACAGAAAACATTCACCTGGACATTTGATAAAATTAGCAGAAAACCCAAGAGGGCATCCAATTTCTAAATACTTAAAATTAGGAGACTTACAGCCATTCAGAGAGCACTGCAGCTCTGTTGTCACAGTAACAAGTAGCAGCAATACCATTGCTGAACCAAATCACATTTGCAGTCAGTCTCCCAGCATTGTATTCAACAGAATATATCTGAATGCTTTCCATTTACTAGCACATGAAAGAAGGATGTTAACTTAAATGAGAAGTAGGGACACAGGATTACGGTCACATCTCTTATTTAATATGAAAGCAACATAGTGGGGAAATCATGAATGCAGTTTTTGAAATATAATACTCACCATATTCTCTAATGTTCTGCTGTGATTCAAGACAATTCAACCTTAATCAAACTTCAGAACCCTGGTCATTCATTTGCAAATGTTTAGCTTTTTTTTTTTTTTTTAAGAAATCTGTGACTATTGATATAATTAAGAACTATTCAGCAGGTTGCTATGGGAAACTTTTTCCAGCTAACCCAATACATCTACAGAGATTTCAGTTACTTAATGGTTCATTGGAAGTAGAAGATAAGCTTTACATTGAAGAGTCTGCATGGGTGGCCTTTTTAAGATAGATAAAACATTTGTCTTCATTAAAAAAAAAAAAAAAAAGAAAGAAACAAAGAAAGAAAATGCCCAACAACAAAAAACCCAGAAAAACTTTAAAATGTCTTCTACCCTGTCAATACAGAGGGGAAAAAGAAATTAACTTCCTCCTTATATTTATCAGATTACTTGCAGGAAAAAGTAACAAGAACATTGACCAAGGAAGTGGTAAATGCTCCATCCCTGGCAGTGTTCAAGGCCAGGTTGGACAGTCTTGGGTGACATGATTTAGTGTCAGGTGTCCCTGCCCATCGCAGGGTGGTTTGGAACTGGATGATCTTAAGGTCCTTTCCAACCCAAACCATTCTGTGATTCTGTGAATACTAAAGGAGGAAGAATGCCATACTATTTGAGTGAGGGACTGATTCACTTCTTCTCTTTTGATTGATTGTTAGAAACACTCATCTCAGAAGAGGAATGTTTGCATCCTTTGACTGGTTTTCATGCTGAGTCATTACACCATCCAATTTGGAGATATAAAAACAAGCATGTTCACTTTGTAGTCTGCAGGAAGCAATGGAACTGAGTTTAAAAATACGTTTTCTTAAACAGGTACTGAAAGTGGCTCAAGGATGAAGAAAAAACTCTAAGATATTTTCCATGCCATTTCAGAAAGAGCTTGGGGAAATTTTCTTTGAGAAATTGTCTTTTTAACAACCATTCCTGCTAGCATGCTCTATAAGCCTTGCAGCAGCACGGAACAGTGCTCTAAACTGTGTACGTGCTTGTTAAATACTGTTTAGATAAGACTTGCTCCAGCCAACCACACTGTTTTAATGTATATGTGGATGAATGTCACTGGTAGAGCACCACTTAGCCCTACCCCTGCTGTTCCTGGCAGTGAAATCTCCCCAAATCCTGTCCTTCCAAAGTGAAAACTATGTCCCAAGGCAGCAGATATCTCTATAGCAGCCTCAGGTAGATGTGAATTCAACAGTCCAGAAGAGAAAGCAGCAGCAGCTGCTGTCCACAGTTATTACACAGGACCAGTACAGCCCAAATCTCACTTCAGTGCCTTTACCTGAAGTTCCCAGTTGGCTGGAGCTAAGTTTGCAGGTACTTTCTGGGCTATTCACACCTAGATCAATTCTTCTTAGTGGCTAAATATGAAAGGAGAAAACATGTTCCCCATGTGAACTGCATGCTTCTTTTCACCAACTCTATTTCAGTCAGTTCCTTTCAATGTTAGTTAATCACGATAATCCAGAACATGTTGCAGAATACATTTAAGACTAGTTGTCATGTTTGGGACCATGAAGATCTGATGATTTTTATTATTACCATGCATAAAAGCATCTTTCTGGGCTACTTCACCTCTTTGGTTTCTCTATACTCCAGCATTAGAATTCAGCAAGATGTAATTACCTTTTTGTCACCTTCACCTTCCAGGTGACTTATTTGGTGTTAAAAACACCCCATATCAGTTGTCAGGGAAGAATACACACCACTGCACAACCACCTCAGCAATACCGAAGCTGCATCCAGCACTGCGTTAACAGCAGCTCCATTTGCAAACAAGTTTGGCATGATTTGGGCAAACAACAGCCAACCAATTTACCATTTGCATGGATATAAAGGGAAAAAAAGTATGGCACAGTGTGGTTTCATATCACATAGAGTTAGCCTGAGATTTCAGTGTGCCTTTAATCTCAAAATTAATCTTAGTTGATCGTTTCAAGCAGGACTCTTGAAGAGGTGACTTGCAAAAAGCTGTTGTTCAACTATCACATTCAGTGCTTGCTAAGTAGTTCAGCCCAACTATGTAAGAGTCAAAAACAAAGTCCTAATCATACAGAGAAAAAAAAAAAAAGGAATCTAAAGTCCATTGTTAGAAGGGAGAGGCAAGCACAAACAGCAGTTAGCAAATGCTAAATAGGACATGCAAAAAGACTTCCATCACGTAAACAGAGTTAATTATAGGGTTACAGAAATTTCCCACAGAGTAGCAGACAAATTTGAAAAGTCATATTGCTAACAAGGACAACTACTGAGAGAATACCTCTGCTGGAGCAAGAAGAGAAAGGAGGACAAGAACAAAAATGACATGTCAACTGACTCTTAAAAAGAGCACAGCAAATGTGCAGTAGCATCTCAGGGATGATGAGATGGAGCTAAACAAATTGTAGTCCTTGTTTAGAATTAGGGTGTCATTAAAATCAGTAAAAGCAATATTTCTGGCCCTGTTTTCCAAGGTCCCATGACAGTAGCCATGAGGATTGACTTTTGGACACTCCATTATTAACCCTAACACACTTACCAGGTTTGTCAGGTAGTTTTATCTCTTGCCTCTGTCCACCCATTTCTTCTGCCTTTTTTTTTTTTTTAATTATTTTTTTTATTGTAAGAGGCTTTTTAATTTTCCACCATTAATTGTTAAACTTGCAACAAGACAGAAGAGAGTTCAAAGTCAAAAGCCAGAAAACAGACAGGGCAAAGCCATAGCTGTAAAGACAGAAGAAGATGCTGTAAAGATGATTTAAAAAAGGATTAAGAAAAGAGAAGCAGGAAGAAATGCTGGAGCTTCAAAGCAGTAAGTAGGAAAGGAAATGTTCTATATTGGTATGTATTTTGATAGGCTTATTCTCTGTATAACTATGTAATGTTGTAACTTTTAATATAGCAGCACAGAAAAGGGAAGTACGGGATGTAATTGCTTGGGCAGAGTTATAAGGTATGCAGGCATACGTGAGCTCTTGCACACAGACCAGAACAAGCATGAACAGTTATTGTTGATTTGATAAAGAAATATAGCATATTTTGTGGTGTGCGCCAGCCAGCTGCCAATTCATTGCTAAATTGAATGTGCCTACAGTCTCTACTGAGTGGTCTTGCTGCCCCACACAGTGTTTGAGCTGCTCATTACTGGCTTTCACAGAGAATAAAGCAGAACACCCTGACTAGTGAATAGTAAATGATCTTGCTAATCTGTTTAAGCATTCATAGCTCACCCCTAATGAGAACATATATATGATTAAGGGTCACATACCAATAAACTGTTTGAGCTTCTGTCTTCTCTCCCTTGACTTTAGAAACCCTCCTTTGCTTATTAGTGGCACTTCCTAATTTGCATGAAGAACTCACAATTTTGAAAGAAGGACAGCAATACTGATCACAACACTTTCATGAGCAATTTCAGAGATATCTCTTTGCAACTCCACTCCTTCACCATGGAATCTTGCTTGGAAAAAGTCTTTAGGAAAACAGGATCACCAGTAAAACTGCTACAGAGGCAATTTTTATTTGCAGCAGACCTACACAGACTTATACCAATTGTTTAATGCCAGCATTAAGCATGGAATATTGCTAGCTGTCTATTCTTCTTGGAAAACGTGGGCATATCCACATATAAACAAGTAACGACAAGGTCCCAGAAGCAGCCAACCTTGTATCTGCAGGCCCATGTTGTTGAGAAGGCTCCAAGGCCAATTCACGGGTGGTCTGATGGCTCCAACTGCATTTGTTCTCTGAAAACTGAGGTTTGTTCTCACAGGCAGTGTTGAACTGAAACTCAGAACTGGGTGTCTGTCCTTGCTGAGAGAAAGTAGGAGGGAGAATCCCAAAGGGAATGTTTGCAAGCAAAGCCCCTGCATTTCCCAGTGCTGTGCAAGCATGTGCCTTCTCCAGCTTCTGGCATCACACCATTTCAATTTCCTGCTGCACTCAAGCAAGAATATTTCTGTTGATCACTTTCCAGTGAGCAGTCTCATCAGCATTAGTGCTTAAGGTCTTTAAAACGGCACATAAGGAAAGGCAGGTGTGTCAATACGGAAGACATTATATGAGAGGGCAGCAAGTTTAAAATATTTCTATTGGAAGCTGACCTGCTTCAAGAGATTAGACCGGACGATTCACCCAGATTTTCTGTGATTCTAAGAAATTTGTTATAGAACCAGTTTCTCTCAAGTTTACTCTCAACCATTAAGTTTTTTAGGTTAAAAAGGAAAGAAATTAAACAGCAGAATGATCCTATAAATGTGTTTGTCTTAGCCTCTTCTACTAAGAAAGAGAATTTTGATTCATTAGCTAAGTCTCACTCTTTTTGCCTCATCAGAATAAAGGGCTTAGAAAATTAAAATAATTTCTTCATGGTCCAGGATATAGTTAGTAACCTACATTCTAAAAGTAATCTGCGAAAGCTTTTCATGCTGTCTCTCAAAAATTGTGCCAACCCTTTTCAAAGCTAGAATACGAAAAGCTACATGAGGTCTCTGGCAACTAAGAGTGAAATATATGGACATTAAGTATGTTGTACCTATATAAGGAAACACAAAAGACAAAGAAATGAAAACCCTTATAGTGGGACAAATGCAATTAATGAAATACAGTCTAAAGCCCACAGACGACTGGTGTCATTTGGCCACCAGACCAAAACGTATCTCCCTCTGTGGCAATTCCCCTGGACACTATCTGCTTTTGTGTTTTGTGAATCAGGGGGTTTCTTTTTCAGGTATTTGTAATAATTTTACACAAACTGTATAAGTTGTGAGATTTTTTTGTTTGTTTTGCTTGTTTCTGGACTCTGTCCAGAAACTTGTCTCTCTGCCTCTAAAGTATGAGTCTCATCACATAGCACAGAAAAATAAATCAAGATTTGCATTTCTCAATAGCCTTCAAATAACTACATGGAGTAAAGCCAAACCCAGCCTCTTCATTGAAACAAACAACTCGCATTTTCACACACCAAGATTGCTTCTCCTTCATGTAGAGAATAATTTCTGCCTCCTGATTTCCACATGGCCCACTGTGCAATTTACCTCCAGCCACATTTTCTCCTTGGTAGCTCACGTAGTGAGTGCTTTGAGTCAGCACGTTCAACCACAACAGCAAACTTTGATAGGATTTCCTTCAACTACTGAAACATTTAGGCACGTATTCAGCTCATGACTCAGGGTGCTTATCTGTCAAACGAAACTCCCTCTGGGATGTGAAGCACCATCATTTCAATCACTTCTCCTTTTCCTCAGAAAAAACAAACAAACATTCAGCACACTTCTGAGTCTAGGTCCTTCCTTCTTTCCCATCCCTCACCCATCCCTGGCCAGAGGCAAGCTCTGGAGAAAAAAATGAAGAACACAGGTACAATTGTTCTCAGTTTCTACGCTGTGCTCATTATATTGGCAAAGTTCGAAATCATTTGCTTCTGCCATAGTACTTTTAAACACTGTAGTTGCAGAATATCAGCAAAATCTCACTACCATTCTTCGCAATTGGTTCCTGTCTCTCATTTTGGCATGCTTTCATTAGCCAGACTTATCACCATATTCGTATATCTATCTGGCACACTATTAGACATTCAGCCCTTATAAATAACATGTCTTCTTAAAAGGAAAAGTTCTTTTTTTCCCCCCTCAGCTTTCTTTTTTGACTGTATGCTTGAATTTTTTAAATGTAGAGCCGCCCCTCCAAACCAGTGTGAAGTAGACAGAAAGGAAACAGGTGCTAGAGACATTTAAAAAGAACTGCCCATGGTTAAGCTACATAATTTAACAGGGAAAAGAAACAAAGAAGGGATGGATTTGTGTCCAAAGAATGACATGTTCTCTTTTACTTTTATTTTTCTTTTCTACCAACCTAGATAAAGGAAACCCATACTTGTTCACAAGGTCAGTAAACATAAGAGAGGTCACCTACATATAAATGTTAAATTGTGCTACCTATTCTGCAATAGTTAGAAAAAACATCCCAGTGTAGCTACTCCTATGCAGGCAGCTGAACAAAACAAGGGTGGTGTAGGGCATGTAAATACACAGTCCATTTTACTGGCTTGGATGTTTTGATGAAAGCCTCAATGCTTCAGTTGAAATAGTTACTCTGATACTAAGATGTGCAGTCCATATCTTCAGTAAGAGATGTGGAATGAGTAAGAATCCTGAACCATTGTTTTTCTGAATTATCTTTAACAACCTCTTCCACCCATATTCTTTCCTTTGTAAAAAGAAACCCACCACATGTAATTCCAGAGGAATTCCTGATTTTGTGGCCATGGCTACATTTGTTAAAATGCAGAGCAGAGAATTCCTTGTAAAGAGTTAGCTTTGCAAGTCAACAGAGTAACTTGGCTATTTTTACTTAGACTGCTGGCCAAAGAAAAGAAAGAAATGGAAGAAGCTGTCAGGAAGAAATCCTGGGCAGATAGCAGGGACAGGCAGAGGCAGAGACAAAAATTAAGAGAGAGATGTAGTAGTAGTGTGGATAAGGAAGTAGAGAAGTTTGAACTTCAGAGGAAGCCAAGGATAAACCTTGTGAGAGCAGTAAGAAAGGAAGTTTCTATACGTGCCTAGGATTGCACCTGCTAATCTACACAATGCAAACCCACAGGAAGTGACTCAATGGTCAGAGCCTGACACACAAAAGGAAGCACCCTATATTCCAGGAAAAGGTGTTTGGTTTGTGCATGGACATAATGTTTTTGTTCAGGTCTTGAACTGCAACTGCATTTGGCTGTGTTTCTCATATGCAGCAATTGCCCAGTTCTCACTTCTGTTTTTAACTCAAGCCCATCAAAATAGGAAATGCAATTTTTGATGAGGATTGCAGTTCTTTATCTGCATTTATATGAAAGAAGGACTGAAGCCACAGTGCTCTAAGCACCTAACTGAGCCCAGTTTCTCTGTGTCTTCATCCATAATGTGGCAGCAAATAAAAACTAATAAAAACTCACCCATTTGATGTTCCAGGCAAGGCACAAAGTGGGAAGACCATTCTACTCACACTGAAAGTAGTTTGTGTCATACCTTTTTTTTTTTTTTCTTATCCTAATTTATACAGCAACATCACAATATAGTACCATTATATGCATATATGTCAAACATACGAATCCCAAAGACAAGAAGCAGTTAAGCATCATGGCTACTGAACTCCACTGACTCACACAGCAAAGCAAATGGATTTCAGTGCTAGTTCTCTTTGTTTCTCTATCTATAATGACTTTAAAGGAGAATAGGCAGGATGAATTAGCTGAAGTAGTTTCTGGTTATCAAATTTACTGCAAAGTTGTACGGGCTGCCATCATCATCTGCAGACAGGATATATATTACTGGAATTTTCCTCCAGCCAACTGCTCCCCTATCACCTTAAAGTCTCTGAATGCACCACCTGGAAGTCCTTGTCATGGGGTGTGACTGGACCAATGTCCTGTGTACCCAAGGCATCGGAGGAGCAGCAGTTAGCAGGAGGCCACCTTGATGTTACCCTGCAGACTTGCACCAAGTGCCGCTTGGCAGAGCCACAGATTGTGACCATCAATTTTTGTAGTAAAAGGCAGAAAGTTTCCAGATTCCTTTTGGCTGATACGGTATAATCTTAAGGTCAAAACACACCAATTCTGTCCTATCCAATTGCTTTTTATTTTTTTTATTGGACAGAGTAAATACAGCCTCTGTGAAGCCCAGCGTACTGTACACAGACAATTAGAGGTTCCTGTAAAGGCTCACTGAACTGTATTTTGAGCTGGTGTTAGCCCTGAGGATGATAACTAGTCACTGTTCTTGTGCGACGTGCAAAATGTCAGGGGAATATAAGGAAGTGTTGTGCTCAGGAAACATGTGATGTGACTAATAGAGGATGACAAGGGGTGTGGTTATCATGAGATATTCACCTCCCCTCAGTGCCTTCATGAGACATGAGAAAATAAGTATCTCCCTCCTTTCCCTCTCAGGGACACATTTATCCACTAAGAACTAAACCTCCAAAAGTTATCACACAGCTTTTATTAAAAGTCCACTTGGGGCAGTTGCTCAGGAAGGAAGTTCATTACAGAGTTTCTGAATTGCTGTTCCAGCTTAGTAATGCTAGACACAGAACTGAGTTGACTTCACAGCAAATGGTTCATGAAAAAGCTAAGCAAGTTCTTGACAAAAGCAATGTATTTCAAGAAGCCTAAAATTACTTTGGTTTTGAATATGAGATCCACATGTAGGATAAGCTAATCCCGTCTCTGCTTCTCTCAGAGGACCACCTAAGTCCCTATGTCTCAGCCTTGTGTGAAATCGCAGGGCAGGTGTGAAGAATTGTATGGCCAAGAAGCCAAATGACATGAGCACAAAAAAAAAATCTGGATGCAAAGACAAGAGGAAATGAATACACTGCTCTGAAGAAAACAGAGCTGAAAGAAAGAATGGAGGAAGCAGAGATAAGAGCACTGGAAGGGTATTTGAGTAAGGACATGAAAAGTAACTGTTGGTCAGAACAGGAAACTTAATCAAAAGATGAAGCAGTAAAACAGAGCTGAAAGAAAGAATGGAGGAAGCAGGGAGAAGAGCACTGGAAGGGTGTTTGAGTAGGGACATGAAAGGTAAGTGTTGGCCAGAACAGGAAACTTAATCAAAAGATGAAGCAGTAGTAAAGGAGAGAGCAAGACAGAGAGAGGAAGTAAAATTAAATGGACTTTGGGAAAGGAAGAAAGGGAGCTCAGAGCCTGGCAGTAGCTTCTTTCCTAACACCTGGAAAAGGTACTGTGAGAGAACTGAGGAGTAACATCAGTGAGAAAATCAGTGAAAAGTAATGCATGAAAATGAACACACTGGGTCTGACAAAGAAAGAAATAAGGGGAGGGGGAAAGGAACAGAAAGAAGACAATCAGAAAAAAAAAATGAAGGAAAAGTAGATCAAGCATTTTATCCATTACTTTTGAGGTGGTTTTGGGGGTGGTTGGGGGTTTTTGTTTGTTTGTTTTTATGTCTCCCAGAATATCCCCTAGTGAAAAGAATAGAATTATATTTCCCAAAGGAAACAGCTATTTAAAAAAGGAATATTACCGTGTACAGA
>JAVHNC010072822.1:4778-15134 GCA_034782935.1 Micropsitta keiensis | reverse complement strand
GGATGATCAGCTCCTGAGTGCCCCAGCTTTGGGGCAAATGCAGTCTCTGAGAATGGGTGTTAAGAACATCAGTAGATGTACAGGAAACAAAGTTAGACCTGAGTAGGTTTTGTGGGCAGAGCTCTGTTAAACAGCACTAAGCTTCTGTACTCAACAAAATGCACCTATCCCTTTTCCCCAAGACAATTAAAACTTCATATACTCCGAAATCCTCTATGAGGAAGAACAGTTAAGAGCATAAACTCTGCATTGTAAAAATCTGGTTGGAGTAAATTCCCCTGAATATGATACTTGGGAGTCAAGTTGTATCATTGTAAAGTTAACTAGCTTCAGTGTTTCAATGCAAAAAAAAACAAAAAACCAACAAAAAAGCAACCAAACAAAAAACAAACCAAACCCCACACATAGTAAAATCCCCTTACTAGAAATGGTAAAACTATAGGGGGTTGTTTTTCATGAGTTAAATATGATTATGAGATCTTATAAAACGTTGATGCGTCTCAAGAGAGGAGAGGTAGTTTGGTTTCCATGTGAAAACCAGCCTTCTACATGTCTCAGTGTTATCACCAAGCAGGTGGTGGCAAGCAGGTAGTGTTCAGCCATATATTATTTCTTGGAGCACCTCCTAAAGCTTACTTCTCAGGTAAGTTTAGATGTTATTAACCCTTTCTGTGGAAATCACTGAAAATCCTCCAGTACTGCTTCAGTTATTCAGCAAACTACATGTATTTTGATATTTTCAAATGAACTTCTTAGTGCACTTTTAAACCTCTTGCATTATTTTGTTCCTCTCATTCTAATCACTTCCCTTTCTGCATTGATTCTTCATTCAATGTCACACTTTGGAAATAACTGTTACCTTCTAGAGATTTTTCCCATTTTATTGTTTTCTTAGAATTCTTGCCTTAAAAACTCTGGAACTTTTTGTCCCAGAACGGGGATACCTAGAGCGTGAATCCTGCTTTACTGACAGACAGCTGCCCTTTGTCTGTTGTTTTCTGTTTGCTGTTATAGCTACTGATAGTTGGCTTGCTCCATTTCTGGACTGATTTGATCTATATCACATAAACTGGTTTTGTGTTTATCTCCCTTCTTATTCAAGCATTGTATGATAACAATCTCCTAACTATTATTCTTTATATATAATAGTGAGTAAGGGCCTTGTTCCCATTTCGCAGATGACAAAATTTCAGAATGTGGGAAGTTGTGAACAGTTCAAGTCAGTGGTAGATCTCCCTTCCCATTTTGTACCCTCTTTGCTTGTAGGCTGATTGTGCTGATTCCAGGATGTACCTTGAGTAAAGTTGAAGATAATAGGGAGAAGTTAAAACAGTTAGGGATGGGGATAGGCAAGCTTGAACTATACTTTTTCTGTGGTTGAAACATTATGAGTTCCTGCGCTTTGTAAGACACCTTTTATCAGTATATAAACCACTTTAAAATGTTTTGAAAAGAACAAGTTTTCTCTTCCTCTTTCTCTCTTATTCTTTTTTCTTATTCTGTTTTTATACAGGTATCAGTCAGAGCCGGATCTCCCATTGGCTATTGCAGCAGGGGTCGGACCTGAGTGAACAGAAGAAAAGGGCATTTTACAGATGGTACCAGCTTGAGAAGACAAATCCTGGTAAACAAATACAGCCTAAACATCTCCTGCTGTTTTATTTATGGAAATAAATAGAGCCTTTTGTCACTGTTTTTTATTATCACTGATCGCTCACCTCTTGCTCTGGGGTCCTGTAGAGGTATTCCCTCTGACCTGTTTACTTTTTCTTAGGGGAGTAGGAACAAATGTGACTTTGCTTTGCAGTAAATGATCTATCGCTGACTCATCCATAGCCATGTGTCCAGTTCCTCAGTCACGTTACTTACCCTGTCCTCTCAGTGCTAGCCAACTCTGGGAATCAAAAGCTTTCAAATGAAGTTGTAGTCAGGTAACATGAAATACAAGCTGAGGCTGATCAGAAAAAACACATAAAAAACATTAATAACATCTGCATAATACAATGTTGCATCAAAAAAAAAGCAGTTTTGTGTAGAGGAACTTTGAGATAACTTCAGAGGGTTTTGCATTAGATGGGATGTTGATAGAGTGATAAGTTAGAGATGTGCCTCTCAAATCCCACCTGCTTCTTCAAATCTCAAAATAGATCTTAAATACAAAAAGTAAAGCTCCTCGTTATCTTTCACTCACCAGCAATCTTCAAAATCACAGTAGAATTAATTTCCTTGCATTGTTCTTCTCCATAGATTTTTTTTTTTTTGACAACAGTTCTTATTTTTCCCTTTAGTGGCTTTATTGTAAAGATCAAGATATTTACATTCAATTTCCTTTAAACGATGGCATGATTAAATTAACTGTCTAATCGTTTTAAGAAACTTAAGACTTGGGCTCCTTAATGTGAATTTGGCTTTATATCCAGAATTCTATTAAGAAAAATTCCAGTGAAAACAGATCTTTACAACTTCTGATTTGTGTAAAAGTTGAAAATCAAAGAGGCTGAAGCTGTCAGTTGTTTGAGCTTAAAGTTGGGCTGGTTCAGATTCATGGCTGAGCATCTATTCAGATTCATGGCTGTTAAGCATCTATTTAAAAAAATGGTTTTAAAGAATGAAATTGCCAAGGGTTGTGAGGTGCTGGCAAGCTGCAGGGATTGCCAAGAAACCTTGATTTTGCAGTGGGTAGAATTGTGATACTAAATACTAGCAAAGTTATTGCTATCACTGCTTTGAAAGCCTCAAGTCGTACCCTATGAAATAACTCTCAGCCACTTCATTTTTATGCAAGGTAATGCCTCCAAAACAGTGGGAGAGAACTAAAGGGGTTTTGGAAGATGTAGTTTGGGGTGGGGGTGGGGGGTGGAGGGGGAGAACCAACAAAGAAAGTCAAAACAAAAGTTCCTCCGCTAACAGTGAAAACTCTGTGGATCTTTCTTATGACTTTGCACCTTGCCGTTTGAAACTGTTTAAGAACTAATATTCTGTGCTGAGGTAAGCGAAGCCATGTCAAACTTAGCACTAAAATCTTTACTTCCTCCTCTTAAACTTCTTTCTTTCTCCACATTCACATCTTGTTTGTCCTTTCACTCTTGAGAAGCATCTAAGAAAGGAAGACTTACAACACTGAAGGTTATGGCTTAAATTGAAATGAATCAACATTAATCTCTAGTTCTCTGATGCACTGTCTTCCTGAAGTCTTGTTCACTTTTCTTTATACACACATGGAAAAAATTCTTGAGTTGTTGCTTGAGTGTAACTTATTTTTGAACAAAAGTTACTGCACAGCATTTCCAAGAAGTATAAAAAGCAAAATGGCTCCTCAGCCTATGCCAAGGGACTATTTAGATGCATTTAAATTCCCTTTAGAACCAAGGAACATTTGGTTTCTTTTTAGAGACTGAGGTAAAGGAAGGAGCTCTCAATTTTCCTGTAGCTGTTGGAAAAGTCTATTTGAGGAAAATGTGGTGGTATTTATTTATTTATTGTAGGATAATCCACTGCTTTGAATTACTGCCATCTACTATATTGCAGGTTAGATTGGCTAGCCAAGAGATAATTAACATGGATACATGCAAGTGTATACAGTGTATTAAGAAAGGAAAAACCTTGTCCAAAGAACCATGGCTTTAAATTACTGTCACAAAACCAATTTGGAGCCTAAGATTTGGATACTTCTTACAGTATCCTGTGACTAGCAGACTAGACTAGCCATTTGGCTGTCATCTTTAGAGTCAGAAAATGAGAAAATCAGCAGAACTTGCCGTGTTCAAAAGAAGCAATGCTGTCATTGCACACTCTGTGGAGTGCGAAAGTTTGTCCTTCCCTGAAGAAACTTAAGAGATTAAATGACTGGCATGTGTTTTTTCTATTTGCTCACTTACTAGGAAGTGACATTTGGCTTTATATTCTCATATATCCTGTCTTTTCCAATTCCAGCTGCTGGGAATAAAATCTTAATCCTTCACTTTTGAGTGATAGCGTCAGATCTCTCTGTGCAGAGGCACCCACATGTTTCAGTTGCCAATGGACAAAGTGAGGTCTTTGGAGGCTTTTAGTTCCCCATTTCTTCAGTTTCTTATTTTGGAAAACTGGATTTTCAGAGTTAGTCCATTTTCTGACTGAATTCGTTTGTGTAATAATGGGAAGAAAACTTTTGCTTAGAATTCAAAGTGTTTTGAAAGGCTGGGATATCAAATAGAATCAATTTGTGAGCTCTTAACAAAGAATAGTTGTTTCATACAGAAAGCACTGGTGATCACTTGGCAGACCTGTAGTCTTTCTTTGGCTCTGCCAGTTTTTCTGTACAACATCTAGCAAATGACTTCTCCTTTGCACCTCACTTTCCCATCTCGTAGGTAAAGATGAGACTGTTTACAGTGTGTGACTTGCCTGCCTTGCCTGTAAGCTCCTCACAGCAGGGACTGTCTATTACTATGCCTATATAAACAAAATAGGACTTATAAATACATCAAAAAAGATTTTATTTTTCTTTTCTCAAATGTATAATGTGCTCTATAATGCTTTAAATCGTCCAAAAGCAGTCCTGCATCTGCTAACTCAAGAACTTTGTGTTGTGGAGCCTTATAATGTTTTTGAGATGTTGTGGCTGTTGAGACATTGCTCCTATGGAGAAGGGACTCAGCAATTCCATCACTTTCCTTATTTGTCGGCTTGCTTTGACCTCTTGGATATGCTGTTAGTTATTTGCTTGGTTTTGTTTGCTGATTTGCATGGACAGGTTCTGTACTTCTGTCTTTGGTGGTGGGTGTTCAGACAACAGCAGACTTGAACATTGCAGAAGAGATTAAGTCTCATGTATCAGGAAAATAAAACAACTTTTCTTACTGTGTGCAATAATCTTGCTCAAAACTTTCTTGATCAACATTTTCCTGGTAGGAGTGATGTCAGAGTTAATGGCAATGCTGCGAATTCCAGTGTACTGGTGATTGTAAATTCTTTCTGGAAACAGTTGCCAATTAGGGTGAAAAGCAGGGTTTTTTTGAAGGGAAGAAGTCATTGCTAAATGCTAGTGTTTGAAAGGTCTTTAATCCACTTAATAGGGATGCTTTTAATTTAGCCTCAGGTTTTTTCAGACAGGCACCACATCTCTTGTGTTTTGTAGAGGACTGAAAGCATTTTGGCAGTAGATAAACAGTATATGTTTCAGAAGCCGGTGTGCAAGTGCAGAGTCCTGTAATGTTCCGACTGTTTTTCAGAGCCCATAAGTTTTAAATAAATAAATAAATATTCCTTTTTACATTGCTAGTTGCTAGTCTGATTAGTTTGGCAGGCACTGGATCTTGGGTAGTGTGTTAAGTTTGTCATGAGAAACTTCAGCATGTCTTTTGCCTCTGTGTACTGCATATTGAAGCTGGCATCTAGAGATGATGTGTTGAAGTTACAGATGGATACAGACTGATTCCATTTAGTCTGGATATTTATTTCTGCCAGTCTTCTGTAATAGGAAGGCAGCCGTGGTCACCTTGGAGAAAACCATGTGCTCTTCCTCCTTGAACAAAAGGGAAAAAGAAGGTAGTTATTATCAAGTTGTAGCATCTCTTGTGTTATTCCCATAGCAGTTCTTGTTTAACTATAAAAGAAAAGCCTTCAAAAGGGAAAGAAAAGAAAAAATCAGAGGCTGGGTATCCCATGAGATTTGAACTGGAAATGTATTGTTGCTGATTTACTATTTTACAGAGTAAAGAGAAAATAGTCCCTGCTTTGATCCTCTCTATCCAAGCAATGAGCTCTGTAGGGAAGGTTTTGCTGTGCAGGCTGCTGATTCAAATCTAGCCTGGCTCAGGAGTAACTGAAAGGTGTTTATTATGTGATCTCGGGTCAGCCTGGCTAAAAATACATCATGACATCTGTTCTTATCAGTATAATATATGATAGGTACTTGCTGCAAAGGCTTGCCAGGAAATGATTTCTTGGAGCTGGGAGATGGCCTGAGGCTTGCTCCAACCATTTTGCACATCACCCCTGTATGTTGGGGCCTCTCTGAGACATGTGATGTGGATCAGGAATTGCATGTGATGCTTCTAAGAGTAATGTTCTTTCTTCAGGAAAGTGTCTGAGATGTGCTGAGAGAAGGCAGGCCTTTGCCTTGAGGAATTTCGAGTATAGAGCTGCATTCCAGCTGGAGAGCACCACTTTTGCCTTCTCTTCCCAAAACCCACCTGCAGCATTCCCAAAGTCATACCTGGCATTTGTGAAAATGCTGGCTTGCACAATGGAAATACAGTACTGTTGCAAACGGTGCATGACACTGGCAGGGAGTGAGAGATGTTGCATTTCATTTTTCTCTGCAGAAGCAGCTCTTCCCAGATGCTTCACATCTATATCCGTTAAAGATGTATTGCTTTTTGATGCATATCCTAAGATGAAAATCTTACACTGCCTTTGCTCTGCTCATTCTGCTCAAGAGAGAATTTCTAATTCTTAAAAGTGTTTGAGGGGTTTGTAAAAAGAATTTGACCTAGTAACAAAGATGAAACTTACTAAGTTGTAAAGAAGTGGAGCTGGGTGGCAAGAAGATCGAAATGAAGCATTCGAACAGGGATCCCCAAATGCTCATTTAGTTGAGCGTCATGAAGAAAAGCTCCATAGTTACCTTATCAAAAGCGGCAGCAGTGCATATGTCCTCCACTTTTGCCACTTGTGCAGCCAAGCACATTTGGGCCTCTGCATGCATTCAGATGCTTCTGACTTTATCTGTGTGCAAAACCAGTGATGGGTACTTGCTTGTAATTCTCAGCATGATTCTTTCTGACCTGCTGCTGATACTGATGTTACCTCATGTAAAGAGAAATAAGTAAATTGATCTTGCAAGGCTACTAAAACAAAGAAAGCATCTTCTATTCAATAAGTGAATATAACAGTAGCAGAAGCAAAGTTATGCTTTAAGTGCAGATTCTTTTCCAAATTTTGTCTGAAAAATCTCAGGCAAATTTAACAGAAGTACTTTATGCCTCTTATCTCAATCATAGAATCACAGAATGGTTTGGGTTGGAAGGGACCTTAAAGCTCATCCAGTTCCAACCCCTGCCACGGGAAGGGACACCTTCCGCTAGACCAGGTTGCTCAATACTCTGTCCAACCTGGCCTTGAACGCTGCCAGGGATGGGGCAGCCACAGCTTCTCTGAGCAACCTGTGCCAGGGCCTCAGCACCCTCACAGTGAAAAATTTCTTCCTAATATCTAATCTAAATTTACAATTAAGATTGTTAGGCATCAGTGAGATTTCTGTACTCTCCCTTTTGAAATAAAATTGTCAGGTAGGGAAAGTATACTGCTAAGGCAATGCAGGGAAAGGTAATTTCTTGTCCTCTTCTCCCCTGATTCTTTTTTAATTTATTTTTTTTTTAATTCTTGAAGTGTATTTGAATCTTAGCAACTTGATACTGACCCAGACCCCTACATTGTGCAAGAACTAGAAAGAATAGATAAGGAAATTTCCTCGAAATGGCTGATAAATTGGTAATACAGGAAGTATTTCACATGTCAATAAAGCAAAGTAATCCATGTAGGCTTATTAGCTGGGAATTAGGAAGAGGCACCATCCATTGTGCATGCAAGGCAGAGTTTGTGGGCTTCCCTTCCTAGAGACTTCTCCTGGGTAAGCATTTTAAGTTATTTTGGGCTCTGATACCTAACAGTGATGCAAGCCCCTGGCAGTAAGGAAAATACTCACTCTTCATTTCTGGAAAGGAGCACAGCCAAGTGCCTAAATAGCTAATTTCTTGCTTTTTAACTCTAGGAATTTGTTTATTGGTTAAACATTAAATTCCCTTGACCCTTTTACTCTGTTTTATATTAAAGCAGCAGTTTTGTTTCACCAATACAGTATGTTTTCGTTATTAAATCCTAACCATTCTGAGTAAGCTTGAGTACCCAGAGGGATTTGCTTTTTTGGCCCTGCTTTTACGTGTGCATAGTACTGTATTCCTGGTGTGAGCAGAGCTGCCTGCTTCTCTTGGATCTATCCAGGCTAGTTTCGTGCATGAATTCCAGTAGAGCTCAGTATGCTCATGGGATACAAATGGTGATTTATCTTGTCATGGAACTAGAGTTTTTAAAATTTTTTTGCACACAAGAACTTTCTTCCCTCCAAAGGAAGTCACTGAGCACAAAGCTGTCCTTCAGAACATACCCTGGTTTACGTACTAATGTCCTATACCAGGTTCCCATCCTCACCGACAGATGTATGAAAGATCAGTCTTTCAGTTTGCTTGATTTATCTTGATTTATTAACTGAGAGACTCTTGTGGAAAGAATTAGTGGTAAGTTTCAGAGGGCTTTTCCTGAAGGCATTTTGCCAAGTCCTGACTCTTGCTCGATGCTTTCCAGCTCAGGATTCTTGAAAAGAAAAATATATCCATAGAAGGGGGACAGAAGAGGAAAGGTGTGATGTTAATCTGCTTTTGGTGACATTTTCAGGCAACCTAGCACTTTCAGAGCCCATGTTTGTGCAGGTTATGGGGTGTGTTTCTATTGGTGGAGATACTTCAAGTGTTTGCTCAGCTCTTTGGACATGCTGAAATACCTTGGGTATAAATTTACATTTTGCTTCCTAAGACTGATGTACAATTAAAGAGAAACCTGCTGTTTCCCATTTTGTGACAGAAAAGGTAGCAGCATGTCTAAATAAATCCCAGCTGGGGCATAGCTCACCCTTTCCTCTCAATGAAGACAGGACAGCTTTTTCAAAGAGGCTGTCGGCTCAGTTATGTCTTTCTTAGATTTCCACACTCACCTGATACCTCGCTGGCTTGGAGGTTGGGGATGGGAACTCTGGCTGGCTTTGTGTGTCTTCAAGGTGTCTGTGTTTGATGATGCTTTGCTTTTTTAGTTTTCATGGTTTCATCATCTGTCTTGTCTTTTTTTCATGAGCAGGATTGAGAAAATGAACATGGTTTTTAATCTATTAGGAAACACAATATTTATTATTCTTAGGGGCTACATTAAGCATGAGACCCGCTCCTATTCCAATAGAAGAGCCAGAATGGAGACAGACGCCTCCCCCAGTCACAGCTACCTCGGGGACCTTCAGACTACGGCGAGGCAGTCGGTTCACCTGGAGAAAGGAGTGCCTGGCTGTTATGGAAAGGTATGTCACTTGGGGGTTTTGGAGATGGGCATTTTAAAGCCAATGCAAGTGTCCTTTTTCCTGCTCTGGTGAACACCAGCTTCATTTTCGTGGATGTGTTTTAGCATCTCAAAGCCAGTAACAGTGTAATAATTTGATTTTTAGATGGTAGAGCAGGAGGAACCGTTTTACTGCTTCTGTTTTAAAAAATGTTATACTCCTTTGGACAATACCTCATTTCTTGTAGCCTCTAAAACATCTTGTCCATAGCTCAGTCTGGGAGCATAGACGTTCAGCTCTTCCTTTGCTTTTGCAGAAACCTTTCCATTTAGCCTAACACAGGCTATGTCTCAGTGGGGGTCTGTGTGCTCTTTACATTCTGCATTTCTCCTTTTCCAGTTTACTCATTTGTCCTTATAATGAGTCATGTTATAGTTGTAACTGGCATTTCTGCACCGCTGTAATTGTTCAGGATGCAAAACTTTGTCTAACAAGAAGTAGATTCCTTGTCCAAAAAGGCTCTTACAACCCTTTTACATGAGCTGGGAACAGTACAGAGCAAAGTGGATCTTTCAAATACATATGCAGAGTGGCAGGTGATCATTAGAGCTCCCAGCCCTTCAGTCCTGCAGAGACGAAGCACTCTGAGTCTGGGCTCCTGGCTGCCTATGTGCTTTGCCTTTCCCTCTCCTTACACTAATGTCTCTTTTGTGGATAATGTTGTATAATAGAAAAGGGCTAGTGAACTCAAATGTAGTTTAGGAATGAATACTTATTTCTGGTAAGGGCTGAATGGCTGGGAGGAGTTTTCTTCCCTTGGAGAGTGTGAGGAACCTCCTTTCCTTGCAAGCACCAGATGACTCTGTGTGTGCTATACTCCTCTCCGGTTTGCAACTCCATTGAGTTCTTGGCCAGTGAATTTTTAGGATCTTCTGCCATTTTCATAATGCTTCTCTTTCATTTTGCTTGCACAAGGGCCTCTGGAACTGATCAGAAGCAGGAGAGTGCCTCCATTTGCCTAAGCTAAGATCAAAACACTGAGCTCCCTCAGGGACCCAAGCCATTTTACAAACAAGAGGGACATACATCTATGTGGCCACAGGCTATCACAGGGTCTTTGCAGGACTGAGACCAGTAATGAAGTGTTTGTTTCCCTGCTCTGTCCTGGCACTGCACTGATGTTTTCAGCTTTGGCTGAATGTTTCCCCAAAGGAAATAATGTAAGTGTTTGAAATCTGTTCTGCTTTGCTAGACCCAACTAATACAAACTC